>CAMOHE010039743.1:70657-151722 GCA_946598075.1 Artocarpus hirsutus
GGGTTTCGATAAGTTGAGTAATACTTTATATAATGTGGATACCTAGGAATAATGATGAATATAAATATTGTATATATGTATATGTATGAAACTTGGTAATGATTAACTATGGTATCCACCGAATATGATCATAATAAATCTTATAATCTAGTATATGATGAAAACTAACTAACCATGCAGGTTTAATGTGGTAAGAATAAAACCTTAAGGTGAGTAATGGTTTTTCCTACTGAACATGTTGTCGCTCATTCCCTGTTATGTTCATCTTTTTAGGACTCACTAAGTGTGAGGTGGCTACAAGAAAAATAGTTGGAGAAGTTATGTAGCTATATTACGTTGGGATTGCTTTGAATGCAAAGAATGATCATCATGATAATGTAAGCATCCATTATTACTTTCTGTGACTGTATTAAGATTTGTTGAGGGTTGAAATGACAATGATGACAGTTGTATATTATTAAAATTTAAGGTGCTACATTAAACTGTGGTTTATTTATTTGTTTATGTTTTTATTTTAATTTGAGAGTTTTATTTAAGTCCTGGGCAAATTACTTTGATGATTTATATTTATTTTTTAATCTTCATTTTATTTAATAAAAACTGTTAACCCCCACTTAAGGGCGTTACACTCCCTCTGCTTCACGGCGAGCCCGAGATGCCCCTACCCTCTTAGACCACCCCTCCCTCTCTTGACCTTCCTTCGTCTATACGTCGTCGCCATCTACAGCTACCATCCTTCGTTTGGAGAGTAAACCATTTATCCTCTAACACCAGAAACAGCCCCGCCCAAATCTCCAAATTTCTATTTCATGTTGTTTTTTCCCTTGTTTTTATGGGAAGATATTTATATATATATATATGTATATATAATTTTTGCATGCTTTGGAACATATCTCATTTGATTTCAATGCTTGAAAATCAAGTTTAGGTTTTCATTTCTTTAGCCAAAGAGAAATGTGTTATGGGTTGTGCAAAGTCAAGGATTTTTCACAAATTTAGTGTGTTGT
This sequence comes from Artocarpus hirsutus, assembly GCA_946598075.1. NCBI lineage: Eukaryota > Viridiplantae > Streptophyta > Magnoliopsida > Rosales > Moraceae > Artocarpus > Artocarpus hirsutus. The sequence goes on from CAMOHE010039743.1 coordinate 71,665, forward strand.
CCTTCACAAAGCGGTCTCTCTCGATGGCATCGATTTGGTCAAAGATGAAGCTCGGGCGAGCGGAGTGCGACGATAACGATGGTGGAGGTTTTGAGTTTGCGGGGAGGAAGACGATGATATTAGGGATGGAGACGGTAGAGTTTTGAGCATAGAGAGGATAAGGGTTTATTGATTTTTTTAGTGTTTGGGCTTTTTTTAAACGTAAAATTTTAGTTAATTTTACAAAAGGTAATTTTGTCGTTTCATGTCCTAAAAAAGGCTTTGATATACTAAAAAAGGATTTTCTAATAGAGGTACCGGCATAAAAATTTTTCAAAATAAAAGGTGCCAACTTATATTTCAATATAATATAGGATACTAATATAAAATTTTCCTTATTTTTAAGTGTACTTCAAATAAGATAGACCCTTGGCAGAAGCAATCTCAAATATAATAAACTATAAAAGCACAAAAAGAAAAATTAAGAAGAAAATAAAAGAGCGTTTTATAATGTCGTTTTAACTATGTTATTTCAACTGTTATAATGTAAAGTTTTTACATATTAAGGTGTAACATAAAAGTGGATCACAGTGTAAAGTTTTCACATGTTATAAAATATTTGTTTAAACTTTTAGTTCTAGCTATATTGTCAAATAAATCGGTTGAATTTCAAAGAGCAAAATTTACAAAGGAAAAAAAATAATTGAGTGGTCCTCGTGGACGAAGTACAGCCTATTATAATACCCATTATTCTAAAAGTTGGAGTACTTAGATTTTGATTGGCTGATCTCACAGCTTGAATCTTATTATTATTTTTTGAATCTCAAAACGACGTCGGCCGATTTCTCACCTACTTGAAAGAATTAAAAGATAGAATTAATCCCCTCTTGAAGTTGCTTATAGGAAAAAAAAAAAAAAAGGGCCAAGAAAATCCACTCTTGAAGTTGAAAAAACAAGTTAGCCAGTTTATTGTTTGCAACTTGCCGTCAAGTTGGCCAACTATGTTAAGTATATGACTATGGTTTTGAAAATTATAAATTAAAATCCTTTTTAATTTGCTTGCATAAGATATCACCATTAATAATCTATTATTTTAATTAGTCCTTAAATATTTTAAATCGGAAACCCAAATCTAGAAAGGATATATATAGTTTCCAAACTATATCTAAAAACTATATATATGAGTTTTTTTTTTCCCGAAAAGCTTAAGATTAAAGTCATAAAAAAGGATCAATTTAGCCATGTGAAACAGTGAGGGAATCTGATCATCTATGGTTTCGTCTACTAATATCTCTGGAGTCCAGTCAAAGCAATCCAACCCATACTCAAATAGTAATTCTAATTGCTTGAACACGTACATTAGTCGGATCCAACATTCTCAAAAAAGAAAAAAAAAAAATCTTTACATGATGAATAGAAAACTTGCCCAATACATAAACATCACAAATAAACTGGAATATTGCAGTTTGCTTGAGCTAGAAAGAAAACTACTTATTGATCAGCCCCACTTGATTTTGAAAGCCACCTGATCTTATCAAATTGAACGCAAAATTGTACGGCACACTTTTGCTTCTGACAGTCACTACAGTCTGATCATATATTATGTATATGTACCCCACAATATGTTATACACACACACACACACACACACACATATATATATATTTATCGATACGAGGAAGCAAAAAATTCTTCCACATGAGATTGCTTGTGACACTCTACATATTTTCTTAGATTGAAGTTTTTCTTTCTCCAAAGATGAAATTTAAAAGAATTTTGTATGCTAAAAAGGATTTCAATCAAAACGAGGACATATAATTTAATTAGAACTTATAAGAAGTACTTAAACGATGCAAAATGAATACAAAATGTCGAGAAATCCTTTTAGAAATATTATGAAAAATCAGGATCAAATGTTTGGGCAAAATTTTAGGCCATATAATGCCTACTAATTTAACAACTTTACTATGTGTTTGGCCAAAGGTAGTTTACACCACTAACTTAGTTATAAACAGTGTAAAATTTTCATATGCTACAATAAAAAGAAAAAAATTTCTACAATATAAAACTCTCACCTACTACAATAAAAACAGTTCTAACTAATGATTCTCATCACCATACCAAACTCCTTAATTATCAATTGCGTAAGATATATATTAAGAGCTTTAAAGTTTTGCAGATGCAAACATTGGAAAACTTTATTTGTACTTTATTAAAAGTTTGAAGTCCAACAATGCCATTATAATTAATTTCTATTTCTTCCTCAAAAAAAAAAAAAGTATTTCCTAGTAATCATTCTATATATACATATATATATATATATATAATCTTTGTAGAGGTCATTAATTAAGAGTACTGTTTGGACATAAAACGTTAACAGTACTCAAGGACAAAAAAAAAAAAAAGTGTGATGCATGGATGACTTGTCTTTTTCAGCTCATTTATAAGGAAGTAAATGAGTTTGTGGATCTCACAATTTTTGCTTTTAATATATGAGAGTTGGTTTTCCTATTTCTTCGTATGCATGACACATGAAACATGCGATATAGACACTAATGTATTTATATTATTACCGCTCACTGGAGTTGATCATTGGAGCAAATTCCTCAACTGCCAAAGGGGGCTGATTAAAAAAAAATCTTATTAACTGTAAAAGTCCCAATTTTACATTGTTGAAAGCTCAAAAACATATAAAAACTTACTATTAAAGCTGGCTAGCCATCTGCATGTGAACGTTATTCACCTACACATGTATAATTCATAGCATCACTATCTTCACAGGTCTATTCTCACCGGCCAACATTTATATACTTTATAGTTTATACATATATATGATACATATACATATACATATGCATATACATATACATATACATACATACACATATATATTCCTTTGCTAGAAGCATAATATTTCGTAAACCAGCCTTTTTTTTAAACTCTAGATGTCAGTTGTTTGTAACCGGCTTCTTTTCATAACAAGGCAAAACGACATCATTTTAATAAGCATTCCAATTACTAATTAATGGGATATAGTAAGAACCCACTTTTAACTTTTTTAAACTATTTCATTTTTGCTATTTTGAAATGTACGTGTATAATTTCTTATATTTAGTTAAACTCGCCTTTCTATATTTATTAACTCATAATTAACGTACAGATTATAATGATAAAATAGTTTCCAACTTATGATTAGGAAGGGGGAGGGCAAGGATTTCTGTGCTAAAACATTTTTGAACAAGCAAAATCATGTATGTTTGTATGACACAAATTTTTTGTGGCCAATTTAGAAAGCTAGTTAAAGTTTTCATTAATACTGTTGGGACAAATTGTAATTAATATATGAAATTTTTCTTCCCTCCCTTTTTCCCCGTGATCAACGTGTCTGAATATTCTGAGCCGTTCATAAATTATTTCCTAAAAGAAGGAATAGTGCCTATGAAAACAGACAAAACAAGGAGGGAAATAATAAATAATTTAATCCAGTTATAAATCCACTGAACATAGTTTGATAACCGCATGGGACCCCTATTTATATCTAGAACCAGTCATTATATTGCACTGAGCGTCTTGTCCCTTATCATATATACACACACATATATATATGCATATATGTATATGTGTGTCATAAAGTATATATTATGTGTATGTATGCATATATAATTTACTATTTTTGTTTACTCTTTAACAGTTGCACCGTTATACAGGAATTTAATTTGCTGGTGCAGCCAGCACAGAACTTAATGCCCCGGCCCTTTTTTCTTCTATGTTTATGTGGTCGGCAAAGATTCATCTCAATTAATCATGGAAAAATATCGAGAGAAATTTTCGTTCGTCTTAAAAGATGCAGAACTCATGAAAATTTTTTTTTTTTAATCTTTTCAGTGAATTGTGTAAAACGTTTTTACTGCCTTCCGTGTCATGGAAACCATTTAACGACATTTTTTAATCCTATTGATACTTGACAATCAGTGGAGATCATTCAAACAACCGAGCCAAGGATCTCATATAGCACAAAAAAAAAAAAAAAAAAAAAGAAAAGAAAACAAATCTGACAGAAAAAAGTATGACCAAACATGACAAACTGCACACACAAATTGCGATAAATACCATAATCCAATAACGAGCACAAACCAAGCTCGATAGAAAGATGTAAAAACAACCACAAACAATGCAATGATTCGAGCGGAGGGACAATCATCGAGTTCGTTTGAAAAACACGCTAGAAATAATAAGTTTAGTTTGCTACAGTGTATAGTTCTCATATGCCACAGTGAAAAGTAAAAAAGTTTACTACAGCATAAAGCTCTTACATACTACAGTGTTTAAATTCTCAATTCAAGCTTCTATTATGTGTTTTCCAAACGAATAACGTTCAAAATAATAATAATAAAAAAGATTAGGCACTAAACGAGGGGAAAAACATTGTCGACATGCACCGAATTACCTTGTGTGTACCACACCTACAACATAATGCATCCGTCCAACACGTGTTTTGAAGATCATCTAAAGAGTATTTGGGAACATATTTAGAACTATAAGTTGAAACTAAAACACTGTAATATGTAAGAGTTTTAAATTATAACAAACTTATACTTTATACTGTAGTATGTGAGAGCTTTACCTTGTAGTATTAGTTTCAACAAATTGCCAAACGAAGCATCAAATGCATTACACCAAAGAACAAGATGATCAATAACAGTGATTAATACCAATATTTTTCTTATGTGAAAACAAAGTATATTTTTATAGCTTATTAATCTTGAGGTTGAAAGAATTAGTTAACTATAACATAAACAAATCTCTAATTGGTTACTGTTTAGATTAATCAAAAGTGCAAGTCCGAGAGTTAATTTTTCTATTCAATTATATATTGTGGTCCACGGTCACTCCATGGTCGCCATCATATCTATCTTTGCTTCGTGCCCAGTTTTTTCTTACATTTGGGGAGAAAAAAGGACGTTACATATATTTCTTAGTATATACATGACCACATGTATATTCGTGTGAAACCGAACATATCTTAAGGGATTAATTTCTTTCCTAATTGATGCTGATGAAGAATTTAAAACCAGAAACTTGTTGGGACCCAAATCACTTTCTTTTTTTTTTTTTTATACCTTTTTCTTTGTTAACTGGGACCCAACTCATCAATCTATCACCTATACGTGGATATATGTGCAGTTACTCTTTGATGTTGTTCCGTATAATGGATTGTTTGTAAAGTGCCCGATGCAACCTTCAAGATGGTGAAACTTAACCACATAACTGTCCCTTTCCAGTGGTGCATGTGCGGACAAGAGCAAGGTAATCGAACACAATTATTTGGTCTAATACAATGTTGGAGGGTTGTTCTTTGGAAGATGTACATGTATGTATAGATTTGTTTTTAAATATTGTTATATTTTGGATGGTTATATTTTTAATAAACATATATTTTAATAACAATTTATAATATAACGTAATAAATATTCAATCTCATAAATTATTATTAATTTTTTAATCAATTATCCAATTTTTGACCATCACTTAATTCCTATCATATAATTAATAATAACAATACATACATCCTAGAAACATGCCAATTAATTAAACCACAACCGTATATATATGCATATTGTATTACAAAAACAATACAGACAAACAAGTGCTTGCTTCTAGAAATTCTTGTACGTAAGTGTGTACATACGCATGGAGTATCAATTAATAATTACTTTTCTATTATAAGTAATATTGTGATATCCGTAATTTTAAAAGCCACATGAAATTGATCAAAGTTAATTTTGAACAATAGTAGTGGGATAACTTAAACTAGTTGTCCTATTAGGAAATTTGAATAATTATTTTTTAGCCCCACGTAACATATGAAAGGAACAGTGGCGAGATCTTAATAATTTCCTTGTTTCACCATATAACTATATATACCATTCTTTTTATTATTTATGGCAGCAGTTTCGTATCTAGTACTGCATTGAGTTTGGTTTTACTTGTCATATTTATTTCTCCGGTACAAATGGCCAGTCTTTAAATGATGACAAATCTTTTGTCTCAGAAAAAAAGATGGTACATAAATAAATTTTCTTATATGTAGAGAGATATACATATATATATATATATTTATTATATCATCTTTTTTTAGGGAATTTATTATGTCATTTTAGCTTACAACTGATTATTTTATTGCTATAAATTATCTATCATAATGTTATAACAACAAATTAGAGGACTGAGTCTCTCTCCCTCTTGTTTTTCACATCTTACAATTTATTGCCGAGATTAAGATATCACCAGTGCTGACAAACTTCTAGTTGGTATTCTTTCTCTTATGATATAAATTACCTCCCAATTTATTTAACACATACCATTTATCTTTTTTTTTTTTTTTTGATATAAAGGGAAGGAAAATGCCACCTATTTTTAAATAGGGCTAAACGTGACTTGAACTCTCAACCTATGGTTGGAATTGAGAGATTTACAACCAACTAAGCTGTCTTCACTTGTCATATTCTTAGCATTTCTTGAGTCCAGATTATAAATACCGTGGCAGAACACACCACTTCCTCTTTAATCATATGTGTTTGGACAAATTAATTATTTAAGGACCCATTGCCTTCCTTCAAAATAAATTCGTGAATGGAAAACTGCCAGTATGCTATAAAGAATAAATATTTATATAAGAATGCACACATGTAAATATATAATATGGTAATATGATATTGTTCTTTTACTAAAATTTCGTGGGATAAGAGGGTAAATAATAATAAAAAAGAGCTAGGGTACGTATATACGACGATATTCATCATGACAAGGGTGAAATAAAAAGAGAAAATGTGGAGGAAAAAAAAAAGTGGGGGGGGGTGTGGGATGACAGTACTACAAAACATGGAATAGAAGTCGGGCCTTAGAATCGTCCGTTGTCGGGGCGATGTCTATAGCCACATTAGATGTCACTCGGAAAAGAGTAATCAAAGATAAATAGTGAAAAAAGGTGGGGAGAAATTGAATGGCTCTTGAGAATTTGTACCAGAAATTGTTGACATAGTAGCACATATCTTTGCGGATAGATTGCCAGAATTTAAGCATCATTACAGCACAATCATGCATTTAACTGCTATCTGTCGCTATTAAATATGAAATATTGAAAATTGGATCCTATCACATTAAATGAGAATAAATAGAACGTTGAGAGATTTGAGATCACTATATATTACTTATTTTATTTATTTATTTATTAAATATTAACTTTGACACACCTCTGTAATTTTAAAAAAAACGTGTGCATGATTTTCTAGGAACAATTTAATTTAATTTAATTTGATTTTTCAAACATGTGGTTCTTGGCGAGTTTAGGAACAGTGTTAATGAGAGCAATAATAGGGATACTACAACATAAGTACATTGTTCGATATATAGTTAATGTTGTGAAACAAACTTAACAGAAATAAACAGTAAATGTTGATCAACCAACCAACATCAAAAACTTAATTTGCTTTTGTTTTTAGGAAGTTATTAAGCCTGGTTTTCAGAAACACTCTTTTATTCCATTTTTCTTTCTCCTTTTTCCCTTTTTTTTATATGCACGAGCACTTTTTATTTGTGTTAAAAATTTGTACAAATTTTGGATTTCTGTTTTATTTCCAAAAGTTTCATTTTTATTAAGAAAAAATTACACTATATGGTCAAATTATCGTGGTGAAATTAAAATTTAATACAAATTTTTATAATATTTTAAGAATAGCCAAAATAACATAGGACTAATCATAATGATGTATTTATACTAATGATCACATTTTGTTTTATATAATTACATAAGAATTACTTTCATAATATCATTCTACGTTATATATAAAATATTTACAAATTGAAATCATATTTTAATTCTATAAATATATTTATGTAATTTGTCTCAAGTTCTTAGAACAATCTGTTGGCAATAAAAAATAAAAAATAAAGATCGAGAAGTACTAATATTCGACTATTTAGAAATATTTCAACGGATTATGGAAATCCTAAGATTTATATTTTAAAGTAAATAAAATAAGTAAGGGAGAGAGAAGGGCCTAACTAAAGATCCTCCCTGTCAAATTCTTAAGATCGATGACAAATTGGGACCATAATATTAAAAGTAGGTCCTGGCAGGAATAAAAGTGTGAAATTAAGAAGGTGACCCCAGTGTCCATTCTATCGACTTAATAATATGAGGGCTCTTTTTTAGGCGTTTCAATGTATTCTGCAATCTCTGAGATCTCTTTCTCAAAGAAACCCTTGAGGAGAAAAGCTGCAGAATTTCTCTTTTCTTTTGAACAAAAAAGGAGTTTGTAAGATTATATACTATGTACTAGCATCAGGGGACGTGCCTGAGAAACCTTTTTTTTTACATTAGATTTTTCTTTTGAAGTATTTCATTTGAAGTTGATTTTTTTAGGAGATTTGAAGTTAATTTCATGTATAATTAAGAATATTTTAAAATTATTAATTATTTTTTATCTCATTTTATATTTATTAAGCATGCATATTTTCTTATGAGAATATTAATGAAACAATATAATTACAACAAGAAGGTTTAATGAAGATAGTTTTAGTAAAAATAGTTGATAGATGTACAACTTTCTCATTTTCGTTATTTTTTCCCGTTTTCTAAGGAAATGTATTTTTTTTAATGAAGATAAGAAGGTTTTTCTGAACTTTTATTGTTGTATATTTTTTCTTTTTAAGTGGAATTGTTGTATATTTTCCTTTGTGAACCATTTTTTATTTTTTTAAGTAAATATACAGTGGTTTAGTTTTTGTTTTCCTTTTTATACTATGGCTAATATTTTTATAAATTATATTATGACTTTGGAATTTAGTCCCCCGTTAATACATAAAAGATACAAATCTTACTCAATTCATCTTGTATAGGAAGTCATTTTTATTTGTTTAGTTTTTTGTTGGCCCCTTTTCCTTTTGGATTTGTGGACAATATACCAACTTGACCAATATACAAGCCTAATCATAGACATACAAGATACAAATCTTACTCAATTCATCTTGTATAGAAAGTCATTTTTATTTTTATTTGTTTAGTTTTTTGTTGGCCTCTTATACTTTTGGATTTGTGGACAATATATACCAACTTGACCAATATGCAAGCCTAATCATAGACATAAAAGATACAAATCTTACTCAATTCATCTGGTTTGAAAGGTCATTTTTATTTGTTTAGCTTTTTGTTGGTCGTTTTTCTTTTTGGATATAATAAACAACTTGACCAATATTCTAACAGGCAGCTTTGATGTCAGGCTATAAATTGAACTTTTGAAAAAAAAAAGAACTCAACAAATCAAGTTACTTAATACCTATTGTACTTGAGCAGTATATACAAAAAAGTTTATTGTACAAACTTAAAATAGAAAGCAAGTAGAAATATTTTGAAGTAACACATGCTTTAAAAAGCAAGAAAGCATGTGGAATAGGTTGAAATTACAATTGAAGCATAAGGTGTTAGAGAATATATAGGCAATGTGGAAAAATCTTGACCATTGCATATAAAATAGAAAAAGAATTAAAATATATGAACCATTGGATCTTTGATTGAAGATGACAATTAAAGCATGAGGGGTTAGAGAATATATAGGTCATGTGGCATGGAAAAATCTTGACCCTTGCATTTAAAATAAAAAAGAATTAAAAAATATAAACCATTAGATCTTTGGTTGAAATACAAAACCCATCTAACCATATTCTCCTTTCTATATATAATTATAGATACACAGTGATACAATTAGGATTCAAATATATTGCAGAAAAGAAAAAAAAAGGCTTTATACCTACGACCGCTTTGTATACTTGGAAGCTATTATTTGTTTGTTTGTTTTTCTTTGTGATAGAAAGTCCTAAGTCTCGGAACCGCACACACACACACACGCATTTTGATAAAAGTATAGCATGTTGCCTAGCTAGCTCACTAATTATTAAGATTTAGATTATTTGAGAAAAAAACATGCATAAACACATGAATAAGTTTTTGCCCACTTATATGATGGTACACACACACTTTATGGATGTTATATTTATATATTGTCATGTATTTATTAGGATACAGATATTTCTCAACAAACACTATTGATCACTACTCTTGGATCTAATATAGCGCACTTCCCTAAAGACGGGCTCCTATATATCCTTTTTTCTTTCTTAAATGCCTTCAGCCCATTGGTCCTAATTTGTACATTTTTAGAATAATTCTCGTCTTGTTTTAATTTATTTGTTTTAAAATAAAATGTGTTAATTCGGATTTTAGACCTTACTATTAAAGACATGCATGGTGTGAATCAAGTGGAATACGGTTCCTTGTCTAACCCCCCCCCAAAAAAAAGTTGAGTAATATGGTTCTTTGTAACTCTTCATTTTTTTTTTTCCATAAAAAGGTTATCATGCGAAAATTGTATGGTTAGAGTTAGAGATCTCATGAATGCTTAATAAAAAGCTTCCACATATCGCAGGATCTAACATTCTAGACCACGAATACGATCCTGGCTAAGATTCCCAATAGCTGATCTAAAAGACAAGGACGTGATAATGCCAACGCATGGGATTCTATGGAAATCATAAAAATTTTGCCACGTTGTTTTAAATATTAGTTTTAACTGTTTGACATGTTTTAGTGTAAAGTAAAAATAAACTATAGTGTTAAATTCATGCATGTTAATACTATAAAGTAAAAGTAAGTTATAGTGTTAAGCTCTTACATTAAATTAGTTACATTAAATTAGTTTCAACTTTTGGTCTTAACTGTATTGCTAAACGCATTCAAAAACATATACTAGAGGACAATTTTATGAGAATACGTCAAACTCAAATATGTACAAAAGAAAAAAAAGTAATCAATTTAGGTAATATCTTTTTTTTGAGTTAAAATAATATTTTTTTAATCAGTTATGTAATGGAGTTTGCCAGATTGGCGCTTCCCTCATGTTTATTTTTCTTTTTAATTTTTTTTTACATTTAAGAGATGCCTAAGACTCTTTAATCGGTCATATTTACGATTTTTATTTTTATTTACATGAAAGCTGCCATAAAATGTAAAATAAATATGGAAAATTGAAATTGGATGCGACAATGTTGTGTACCTGTGTATTAAATTTCGTCAAAAAATGAAGAACAAAAAAAGTAAAAAATTTCATTATCTTAATTAATTCGCTTGTTTATTAGCCTAATTTCTTAGATATTGGTCACGGATACATGTATATGGTTATCTTATGTTTGGACCCATAATATAACAAAGCCACGGGGCCATATGTCTACGGATTTTTTTTTAATGGGTAATTGTATTCCATCGCAAAAAAATACATACACTAATACTGATAAAAGTGACCAAATTAGACAGGAATACACAATCACCTTCCTTAACTGACTCCACCAATAAGTTCTTATATGTTCAAAAGGATTAAACTTCTACCCATATGACGTACTAACAATAGAGCACCTTGGCTCATTCAACCAATTGTAGCGCTCATTCAACCAATCGGCTACAATTGATGGAGAACTTTAATTAATCGAGACTAAAAGACCCGTATTATAACGGTCACCTACAGTAGCATTGTAGAGGCCAAGCTCAAGTGAGTTAGACTCAAGACAAAACCAGAGAGTGGATTCCAAACCAAAAGAACAAATACAAAATCAGAAATACAAATTGAAGGCAAAATTGCCTTTATAATACAATACAAAAGCAGAATAAAAGCATAACAAAAGCCTACGGAGTCGATCCGGCCATCGTGAGCAGAGAACCTGGAGACTGCTGCAACAAACAAAGCCGGTGAGTGGGGAAAAGAGGCGTGCTTTTGCAGGCATGTGACCACCATGCGCCGCTGCCGCCCGACGCCGAGCGAGCCAAGGAGGCCACACAGAGAACGGGCGCACGTTTTTTAAATATACATAATTAAATGATTCTCTATAATACCGCTTACTTGTAAGAGCTTGGTTGGATTCCATGGACCAAGGAATAATTGGTATTTATTTTGAAGAAGCTTTTAACTTTCATAAAAAAATTGATGCTCGAATTGAAAACATTTTTTAATGTAATTAGTATTTCTTATTACATGATATAGAAATTCATTTAAGTAGTAGTTATACGGATCCTATTTATGTTAATATTCTGTTAAAAAAAATGGGACCAGAGGTCGATAATTCACTATATGATCACTTAAAAACTTCATATGCATGCTCTCTCCCAAAAAAAAATGCATGCACAAAATTATCATTAAGTCAAAGGCCTATATATGAGGAAATTAGGCTCATATATACAGTACACTATATAAATGATCTATGTACACATACAATGTAGTTAAGTTATACATATCTTTAACTAAATTCTTCACACTATTGACATATTATTGCAAGCAAATAATATAGCAGGGAAAAAAAATAATATTTAACGAATTACCAAAATGTTTGTAGTATCCTAAGCCATGATAATAATCATATGCGTAAAGCTTCGCCTACTTTATGCGAAGAGAAAGGCAGGATTTTTTTTTCTTTTTAGTGAGAGAGACAAGGACAATAAATAATTAATAAATAATATATTCTACCCGCCGTGTTTGCACGTGTTTCGTAACACGAAACTAGACCAGCAATATTATCATATCAACTCCTGACATATATTCAGATTTAGCTACAACGATGCTAGGTTCCACTAGCAAGTGGAGTATTAAAGCTGGACCATATTTTATACATAGGGACAATTCAAGTATTAAATAGGGGCATTTTAGTCATCAAATAATTAAACAGACGAACTTTAATTTTTTTTTGTACGTACCCAAAATTTCCTTTGTTTTGACACGTTCTTTTAAGTCATCCTCTTGTTTATTACAAGCCTATCCCTCTATATATATTGGACCGCATCTTTTCATTTTCCCCAACCTCTTTCGGACATATTTTTACCCCATAATCAGGATCCATTCACATTCTCTCTCTCTCTCTCTCTCTCTCTCATCTTCCCTCGGTGACAAAAGAAGTTGAGCTTAATTCTTCAACTTTTGTTGGAATATAATAAGTCAGTTGAAACTTATGGGAAGGTCTCCATGCTGTGAGAAAGTAGGTTTGAAAAAAGGCCCGTGGACTCCAGAAGAAGACCAAAAGCTTTTGGCTTACATTGCAGACAATGGCCATGGTAGCTGGCGTGCCTTGCCTGCAAAAGCTGGTAATTAATACATATACGCATATATGTACATATATATATATATATAAATATTGTATAAATCAAGTTTCTTTGTTTTAAAGTTATTTTTGAGTGATAATTTTTCATTTTTGTGATCATGTTTCTAGGGCTTCAAAGATGTGGGAAAAGCTGTAGGCTGAGGTGGACAAATTATCTTAGGCCTGATATCAAAAGAGGAAAGTTTAGTTTGCAAGAAGAACAGACCATTATTCAACTTCATGCTCTTCTCGGAAACAGGTACTAAATAGTTCTAAATAACGTTAAAAATAAGGCAGAAGAAGAAGAAGAGTTAATTAATAATTTAATATTATAAATACATCTCTGAAAGTTTCAGTAAAACCTAATTAATAAACATTATGATTCTCCATTAATTTCACCCGCGCCGCTGCTTTTCTCGTCTCGAATCCTCATCTTCTTCATAATTAATATTCCCCACATAGAGAAATTATTAATGATCACACAACATCGCCAAACCCCCTAGCTAATTGTTCTCATGATGATAATTGTCTTTTTACTATTTTGAGATAAGAATATTTGAAATGATGAATAATAATAATAATAATAATGACTTTTTTTTTTTTTTGGTATTTAATGATTTGTAGGTGGTCTGCTATAGCAACTCACTTGCCGAAGAGAACCGACAATGAAATCAAGAACCACTGGAACACCCACCTGAAGAAGAGGCTGACCAAGATGGGGATTGACCCGGTGACTCACAAGCCGAAGGCCGATGCCCTCGGTTCCGGCTCCGGAAACCCAAAGGACGCAGCCAATTTGAGCCACATGGCTCAGTGGGAGAGCGCTCGGCTCGAAGCCGAAGCCAGACTTGTCAGGGAATCCAAACTTCTAGTCTCCAACATCAACAATCCTCTAGTGTCTCACCAAGGCCACCAGCTCGGCTCGGCTTTGGCTCACCGATTCATTTCCAAAGCTGCCCCCGTGCCACCGTGCCTCGACGTCCTCAAGGCCTGGCAAGGCACGTGGTCGACGAAGTCGATTAATAACAATAACAATAACAATGATAATAACAATATGATGGCGTGTATAATGGCCATGGACGACCTCGAATCTCCGACATCCACGTTGAACTTCCCGGATAATGGCGGCGGCACCTCTACCGGCAATTTCGCGGTTCAAGCTGCTGTCGGGTTCGGCGTGGACGCTCTCGAAGTTCATCATCATCATGACCACAACAATACGATGCCGTTGCAGGACATTTCGGAGTTCGAGTGTACGGACGGTACGGGCAGTGGTTGGTTTGTGGAGGGCGGTTTCAGGTTGGCGAATAATATTGAGAACGTGACAACAACAACAACAACCGCTACTACTACTACTGTTGTGCCTGGACTGGCAAATATCATGGAGGGTTTTGCTGACGTGTTTGTCTACAACTCAGTCGACTTGGACGTCGAAGATGATCAGCAGAACTCGTCCGTCGATGGCGGAGGAGAAGGCGCTAATAGCGGCGGAGGCGATGGAAGCTGCGCCGGGGCTAGTGGGATATTTGAGGAGAACAAGAGCTACTGGAACAGCTTACTGAATTTGGTTAACGCTTCGCCGACTAGGTCGCCTGTGTTTTGACAGTTTAATAATGTATTTCTGGTTTGTGTACTAGTTCTAGTATCTAGCTCTAGCTCTAGTTTAAGTAATTACTATATATATATCTTAATTTAGAAATGCTAGTGATCATGAAAGAAAGATGAATCATGATAGCTAATCTTAAGCAGCGAGGAGATAATAATCAATTAGCAACTTAATTAGTGCACTAATAATATGGAAAATTTTCTAGTTATTATAATAACAATTTAAGTACTCCATTTTTAAATCCTATATATATATATACACACACACATACACACATATATATATATATGACTAATCACGTGAATATGTTAGCACTAGTATTAATTTCTATTTTTTTTATTCTCCCCCACGAGTAAGTCTCTCATCTCGTAGAGATGATATGTTTAGTGTCTCAAATGGTGTCTAACTAATTAGATATTGTTCTAGTTTTTTTAAATGATAAATCATTATATCATTGTTTAGACTTAATATAAGACATCAAAAATTGGACAAAAAAATTTGAGTCCGAGCAAGTCACTAAGATCGCCTCAGAATTTTATCCTTTCATGTTTTATAATAGCAATTACTACCCTTTTTTGGGCAAGCGCAAGTGGTGCTTGATAGTTAATTAATATAGCCTAAGACCAAGTCCAGCTCGAGCTAAATTGCAGTCGAATCAATCCCGTCATCAAAATTTTGCCTTAGACTAAAGTATCTTTTAAAGTCGACTTGTTTTTTGTACAAAAGTGGTAATTAAACATGCAGAGCCTGAGCCATGCGCGAGCACAGCATTAAAACTTGTGTACTACACTCACATTTTAGTAAAATATATAATTATAAGTTGGACTGAAACGAAGTAAATATTTGGACTGAAACGAAGTAAATATTATGAAATCTCAGTCAGTTGATCTATAGTTACATACTATTTACGGCCTTATGATGAGGGAAATTTTGTTTAAAAGAAGAAACCTGGATAACATGTGGTTTCTTATATGTCAGATGATCTCAAAATCAAACAACATATATATTTTTTAAATGTCAGATCATATAAACCAAACAGATAACATGTACTTTTGAATGTTAATTCGAATGTACTAAAACTAAACACTTGTATTATAAAATTTCAAACCAAACAGATAACATGTACTTTTGAATGTTGATTCGAATGTACTAAAACTAAACACTTGTGTTATAAAATTTCAAATCCTGCAGCCCTTCCACCCTGCACCGTCGTCGGATCACTAAGGCTGATTTTCGTCTTTGCTCGACAGGTGGGTGTTAGGACGAAACTCCTTTTTGTCTTTGCACTCCTGTGACAATCTCCGTCTGGTCTAAGAAAACCTTTGCCCGTAGGCCTTCATTGCTTTTTGAGAAATAGAGGTGAATCCGTTTATTATAAATTTTAATAGAGTGTATTCTTTTGTGTACTATTGTAGTTTAGACATACCACTAGTGTATATTGTTTCTAAATATCAAATCTGGTCCCACTTTCATCAAAATGGAAAAAAAAATAATAATAAATAAAACTAACAGATATGATGGTTCAAAGCTGAACTAAGAATTACCGGTTAATTTGGGATATCCTTACCGTGCCATAAAATTCTCGGTGTGCTATATATACTACAAAAATTGCAGTCACGTATGTCTCAAAGAATACTGTGTCGATGATCATCGCCATTGCAGAAACTTGCACGACTACTATTGTCCTATGTTGAAGAGCTGGGAGAAGAGGAAGATGCATGGTCACTATAGGACAATGAACGCGGTGTACTCTATTCCATATTATATTTTAAGGCTTGGGGGGCAAATACATTTCACCATTCACCAGTACTTCTTTACCCCTTATAATAATTAATCATCTTTCCCTCTGTCGGCGCTCAGAAACACAGAATTTAAAATCATTACATACAAGGGCCATTGTGCTTTAGCAAACCGGGACATTGTTGTGATCAATACACAAACACACACATATACGTTTACTTATAAGTAGTTCAAATTTGTGGTCCTTAATTTTTTGTCTCATAATCTATTTCTGATCTCATACTAATTCTATCATCTCATGCTTTCAAATTCAAAAATTTGGCCTCGCAACAAATCTAAAAAAAAAAAAAAATAAGAATTTAATAAGTACTAACTAAAATACTTTAAATGTTTAAAAGGATAAACTGAATAAGGACAACAATTTTGAACGGCTTGACAAGTGTCCTGTTTGAGAAAGCTTTTTAAAAATTGTTTTTGGCTTCTTAAGTCCAAAAACTGCTTCTTAAAGTATTAGAAACAGAAGACAACTTATCAAAACAACACTTCCGAAACTCTTTTATAAAAGCATTAATAATATATTTTAAACTTGAATATATAATATTTTTGTAACTTATTTAAAAATTTTAAAACTATTTTGATTTATTTAAATATTTTTAAAAATATAGTTTCAAACATTCCCCTAAAAGTTATAACTTTAGTTATTTTTTTTGCTTATTAAAAACATAAGCAAAATTTGTACCAAACGGTCCCATACACACACTAAAAAGCCAAAGTGTTTTCATCTAACTTTGTAATAAAAAAAGACATGATGCAACCAATTATTTACCGTTCATTTGGCAGTTATAATAATTGTTACTGTTGATTCTTGTTGACACAAGGACATACTTATTGAGTCTTATTAATTACACCATAAAGAAAGGTATTAATAAAACACAAATGGCCATCTTAATAATTCTCCGTACAAGCCGTTGTAATTTGGCGATAAGTTGTTAATTATCGTAGCTAGCCTTAGCTAGCTGTCTGTGTATACATATAAAGCAGTTGGACGTCCGTTGAAGATGCATTAATTGATGAAGGTCAGAGCAGCAACGTACATTAATTATGTCTCTTTCTACTAGAAATTAATGTCACTGTGTCCATTGGAAGAAAAATAGACCGATCTCCTCCCCTGAGGCTGAGGCAATCATAGGTGTAGCGAGATGTTAGAGGAGCAGGTGCCTTATGAATGTCGCTCTCTCAAAGCTGCCTGTAGTGTTTTACATATATTGCTCACATCAATACTACGTCGTGCATGCTCGCACACACACATATTGTTACGTTGTTTGATATATTGATTAAAACTATTGTTTTAATCAATAAACAGTGTAAAGTTTTTAGCAGTTATATTAAAAGACAAAAAGTTATTATAATCTAAAACTCTTACATGTTATAGTTTTCAAACCAATATTTTCAGTTGTAATCGTTGTCTCAAACATCCTATATATAGGTTTCATAAAATGATCAATATCCACGGCCATATATGAAATGAATTTAAATAACGGCGTTCAATGGTTTCATGTTTCTGTAATGTTGCATGAATATATATATATATATTGATGAGACTGTAAAAATGTATATTTTTTATGGCTAAATATCATCATTTCGTATTCACATTTCTTATTAAATCCTTTAATTATAGTATTTGTGTGCTAATTAGTATTTTGCATGTTTGCGTGAAAATATATTTAAATATATGTTTTTAGTATGTTTTTATGTTTGACAATATTTTTGTTAATATTTAGAATCATTTATGTATGTTTTATAATTGTTTATTTACAAAATAAACAAAACCATAAAAATAATATTGTGTGATTTTATTTTATGTCTTAAAATGTTTTAAATAAGTTTTAAGTCTATAAATAAGTTTTATAATATTTCTAGTAATTTCTAAAAATATTTTTGGGTCTTAAATAATATATCTACTAAAGTTTGTTAATCTTAGAAGTTTTTATTTTTATTTAGTGTGTTTTGTGTGTTTAATGTAAAATATATATTTTTAAAATTATTGCAAAAATTAAGTTTGTAATTTTAGTTTGTTTATTTTATTTAAGAATCTACAAGAAAAACAGAAAAAATAGCACGAAAACGGATTTCAAATGCATGAAAAATAAAAAAAAGAAATTAAAAGCCAATGAAGTGCCACGTGATACAACTAGGACCGCTTGATCAAACTGCCTAGATGATCTCGGCTGTATGCTTGTCCTGCTAGGTCTAGATATCCTCTCGTGAATCAAGTGTGGCACACGCCACGTGCGTCTGCTTTGTTGGCCATTGGATCAACTTCCTGAGACGTAGTCCAAGGCCCAAAGTTGTTCTTATGGTCCCAATGAAATGAAAGCTCTTCAGCCGCCAAATCCATCAACGATTGATGCGATCAACGCCTCTCGTTTGTCAGTCTTTTACAGGCGTCACATTGGATTGATTAGTAAAAAAATGCACACTCTAGGATTTTTTTCACGCGTAGAAGGAAAAGAAAAAAAAAATCAAATTCTCAATAAGTGATGGGTGGAAAAAATAATCAAAATATTTCCCAAAATAACTCTAAATTGTTATCATACTCATTTTCAACTTAAAAATATCTAAATAAAATAATTAAAATAATTAAAAATAAATAAATAATGCAAAAATTCATGTAAATAGCAGATTTTCTTCTACTATAAATACGCCTCTCCATGGTATGCATTCTTTACTCTTTTTCCTTGTAAGAAATTTCTTTCCTCTTATAAAAATGTAGTTCTAAGTTCAATTTTAGTTTTCTTAGTTTCTAGCATTATGTTTTTGTAAAACATTCATAGTTTATGTTGTAATATAGTTATGCTTAGTAAAATTATGTTTGTTTTTGCTTTCAATATGTCTTTCTAAATTTCTTTTTTGTTGAGAAAAGGGGGGAAAATTTTGGCAAAATTAAGATAAATTTTTTTATTTTTTCAATATTTTCTAAGTCATTATAATTTTAAAATCATTTTTAAAAAACTTATGATTTTCATGTTAACTTAGCTAAAACTCTTGCAAAATTAAGTTTTGATTTATTGTAGACAAAAGCTGGCACGAGTAATGCTTAGAAACACTTTGATTATTCGTAGACAAGAAATAGCACAGTTAATGCTTAACTGTAAATTTTATTAGTAATATTAGTTAGTTAATTTTAAAATCATACATATTTATTAAAAATGAGTTTTTGATACATCACAGACATGAATTGACATATTAAATACTTGGTAACTCTTGATTTATTGTAGACAAAAGATGATATATTGCATATTTAAATTATTTTAATAAATAATTTTAGAAAAACTAAAATATATTTAAGTTAATTATCATAATAGAACATTTAATATTTAGCATTGTTAAAATTGTTGTTTCTTCTAAGTTAATTTCCACGTATTACTAAAGTTCCATTTGCCATTCTAATTCAAGTCATATTTCTTGTTATTGAAATTCCAAAAATCATAAAAAAATCTAAAAATGAAAAAAGTAAAAAAAAATATGTAAATTTTGTAAATAAATTGTAAATAATTAATTTTAATCCTCAAATTTTTCTAGCTAAAACTAATAAAATTGATATATTGAACTTTTGCAATACCTTTTCTCTGTAGGATCGATCTCGGATTCATCAAGTTTTATTACTTGAACAACTTTATATTTGATGTTATGTTTGACTCACTTTAGGCCCGAACAAGTTTTTCGTGTCATTGTTGGGGAAATAGACAGTTATAAGAACAATATATTAGTATATTATATATATGGCTGGATAACCCACCTTATTATTATTATTATTATATATATTTTTATATTTTTGAAATTTTATTTTCCCGTACTTTATTTTTCTTTCTAACATCTAACTCTTATATTTTTAGCACTTCTAACTTTCTTACTATCTAATCTGACTTCTAACTTCTAACTTTTTACTTTTCTACACTTTTTATTTTTTTATTAAAAAAATGGTTGTACTGCTCAATCCTGTTAATGTTTCTATTAATATTTTTGTTATTGTTAATTTTCTTTGTTTTACAGGTGCCAAAAATAGCAAAAGCAAAAAGTTAAAAAAAAGCCAAGAAGCCAAAAAACTTACTATTCACATCGTTTGTATGTTAGTGTCAAATTACTAGTCACATAAATTAAAATTTTGCTTGTTTTTCTTTTGTGTTTGTTTGGTTTCATATGTCTTAAAAAAAATAAAAATTAAAAATATTACGAGAAGTTCATAGAGAAATTATTGCAAAATTTTCCCAACAATACTTGGAACCACTTTGTAGTGCTTGGTGGAGATATAAGAATTTATATGATAGGTTTCTTTACCACAGTTTTTCTTGGGATTATCCGTTCGGAATTTTTCTAGAAGGTTTAAGTCATGAAACTAGAAATTGAGTAGAAAGAGGAGATAGATATCCACCACTTTTTACCAATTACCAATAGACAAAGCCTATTATATGTTGAAAGATATGATCAAGTATGATTATTGGAGATTGAATAATTCTAAAACCGATTTAGGTTTGGAAAATAATTCAATCTTTTTGGAACATTGGCTTGACACTTAACCCAAAATTCTCGAATCAACTATTGAACTAGAAAATTCATCAATTCTTTTAATAGAGAGAGTTTAGAAATCCTAAGAAAATATTTTGAATCCATGAATGGTGTGTTGGGAAATAAAGAAAATTTGGAAGCCACCTATTTTGAGGAACCTAGTTCAGAAGTGAAATTCTTAGAGATATTTGAAAAAAACTCTTTGACATATAGAAGAGATAAAAGACTTAATCACAGAAAATGAACAATCACTACATTTAGTCTTAGGTTTTGAACCAATGTTGGCAATAAAATTTACAGAAGGCTATACTTACTATGATCTTATGTGGCCCATGCCTCCTCCACCATCTTTAGGATCTTTCTTATGGGCTTACTAAGACTATGAAATGAATCCAAGTCACAAAAGTTCAAACGTTTCTCATTTTGCCAATCTGGAGAGCACAATCACACAAAACTCATATGTGGTATCCTTCGCACTTTTTATAAGAGAAAACTGCTTTTTGATGAGTAATGTAATAATTTCATGTGTGTAATTTACTAAAAATTCAAAATTTTCTTTTGAAAAATTCATTTAAGTGGCTAAGGTTATGGAGGATATAATCAAGTTTAATTAGTTAGTACTTTGTATCAATAGCCTCTAGAAACGTATTTTAATGAAATGATTAAAATGAATTTTTTCTTATTTTTAGAATTTTTCTTTAAAATATAAAAAATATAAAAAATTTAAAAAGTTAAAAAAAATTTTAAAATTTTAAAATCACACTGTGACACCCGTTATTTTCCTAACGGGTATTATGGTAATTAAATTAATTATTAATGTGTCAATTAAAAATTGGTTTCATTTAAAATCTATTTCACAATATTTATTTCTACTTATTTTTAGAATTTTTTAAAATTTCCTATACTTATGTAGTATATTTACTAAATACCATGGTAGACCCTCTTTTATTGTCTTTCTTGTGTAATGATTAAAAAGAAAATAAATAAATAAATAAAGAGAAGATAAGACTTGAATCAAACAAGTCACACGCCTTAGTTCTCCACAAAGGCCTTATCCTTTTTCTTTTCTTTCTTGTTCTAAGTCTCCCAATAAGACTATTCACTCATATGCCCAAAGCCACCAACTCCTAAAACATATTGGACAACTCACTTTCTCTCGCATTTCACACCACTCACCATTTCTCTCCCTCTTTTTATTTTGTCTCTCTCCTTCACCTTCTCAATTTGATCCAAAAGTTCCATCTTAACTTAAAATCTCTTTTCTCAAGCAAAGAGTCAAGCCTAATAACAATTTCTCAAGAAAATAAGGTAGAGTTTCTAACCAAAAATTTAAATTCTTCTCTGCCTTCCCTTTATTCCAAGTTACTATGTTTAGATTATGTAATTGTTTTTCATTTCATGATCTGGCTTGTGCTTTTATATCCATGCAAGTTGAATTGTGTTTGTTTTGAGTTTCAACAATTTCCTATTTAGATCATGTTTTTGTAAAGTTCTGTAAAAGTAAATGTTTGAGAATTTTTAAACATTTTTACGTATAATAATTTAGGGAAAAAATTTACGTGTTTTATTGGCATGATAATCTATGGTTTCTGTGTATTTTTCATGCTCTGTGATTTGTTAAAACAGGTCAGACTGAGGTTTGAAGCTCAAGATCTTTAAAAATAGAAAACTAGAGTTTTCTAGATTTTGTCTCAGGTAGCAGGCTGAGCTTAATCGGCAAGTTGATCAGATAATCCAAATTCATATGCTTTCATCATTTTATGTTACAAAATATTCCAAGGATTTTATATATATAATTATGGCACACTAATAAGAATAAATGATAAATTGGTATGATTAGGGATTAGAAATTTTAGTTAAAGTATGGTTATTCTATACGTTATAGGATGACAAAGTACTTGAAGCTTACATGGTGAGCTTGTTATTGTGAGTTGGGAGTTATCAACGGGGTAATTTGTGAAGAGTTAGGGATTCTGTTACTCATCTTTTGTGAGGTTTTTATGGAATTAAAATTGATTGTTTTATGGCAAGATATATATATCTATGTTGAACTGCTATTATATAAGTATCACATATGAAACTATAACAATAACTCGTCCTGTATTGTATAGCGACAAATATGACGAATTGACACATGTTATTATAAATTGAGAAGTATGGTTAGTAAAACTGATTCTATAAATAATAATTGATTATAGAGAAATAGTGAGATAAGAAAAGGGCGGCAGTTAAGTCCCTGAGCACAAATATCCTAAAAGGTAAAATAGGGGGAGGTGATGATGCTCCATTGGGTTGAAGTCCCAGAACGCACTGTATAATAATTGACTTTATGAGGACTCGAGGCTTGATGTTCCCGCATCAGAACACTATTGGAATGTTTAGAGGGTGATCAAGTGTGCCCATTTGGGTTTCGTTGAGTCGAGTGATATGATATTCTATTACATGGTGGATACAGATGAGCATAATTGAATCCTAAATTAATATGTATATATATATGTATGGAACTTGGTAAGAATGATCATAAGATATCCACTAGAATTGAACATGATAAAATTGATAAATAATAATGAGAACTAACTAACCATGTAGGTTTTTAATGTGGTAAGGATAAATACCTAAAGGTGAGTAATGAGTTTTCCTACTGAGCATGTTGTCGCTCATTCTCTCATATTTTCACTTTTTCAGGACTCACAATATGTGAGGTGGTGATAAGATACATAGTTGTAGAAGTTATGTAGCTGTATTATGATGGAATTGTATCATTTGTTGAGAATGTTCTTCATGGAATTGTAAGCATCGATTGTTACTTTCTATGATTGTATTAAGATATGTTGAGGGTTAAAATGATGATGACGACAGTTTTATATTATTAAATTTAGGGTGCTACATTAAACTGTGGTTTAATTGTCATTTATATTTTTATTTTTGATTTGAGAGTTTTATTTAAGTCTAGGGCAACTATATTTTTGAAGTTTTACTTTTATTTTTTATTTTTATTTTATTTATTAAAAATTGTTAACCTCCAATTAAGGGCATTACATACAAAGATATTTTCTTTTTCACCATTTTTTGATCACTTAGCCCAATTACTGTTGGTCCAGCCTAGATTAACCTTTCATACTAGTTAGAAAATTTTCTCCCAAGCCTAAACAGTACCACATTCTTTGTCTATAAACCGTTCACTGTACATTAGTGCCCAAATTTCTAAATTCTTTCTCCCTCTAAAATTTTCTCTCTCTTTCTCTCTATCTAAGCTCTCATTTTCTCTCTACCTTCTCTCTAGATTTTCAAAGATTTTGCTTAGAAGATTTCTAAAAAGCCTTCAAAGTTTCTTTGATCTTTAAACACTTTCTTTAAAAATTCTTCAACTTTTGTTTCTTAATCCAACAAAATCTTCTTGATACTCTCGTAAAAGCTTTCTCTCAAAGCACTCAAATCTCTCTCATAGTTCTTAATTCACTTTCAAGAATATCTTTTTCTCCCTCAATTCATGGATCTTAAATATGATCACTTGAAAAAATACTTTCTTTTCCTTTCTCAGAAAGAAATTATCCAAAAGTACAAAGCTTAAACCACCGTCTTTGGGTTATTTCTCTTTTTAAACTTCTAACTGATATAAAAATATATATAAAAGGTCTTAATCATTCTAGTGATGTCACAAATAAAGGTATCCCTAGGATGGGTAAAAGTCTTTGTGCTTAAAAAAAAAGAGCCCGAGTTATAGCTTCAAAGTGTCGTAAGTGTTTTTATCAAAATTATGAGCGCAAGTGCAAATCAAAAAGTCCTACGCTTGTAAATAAGGAAGATAAAATACCTTTCTATAAAGATGGGTTTTCAAAAGAAAATTTAGATGATTTTTAATATTCTTTTTTCGATCATCCTGGTGGTTCTGTTTAAGGAGTCATTTGTAAACTTTGGCCTCAGTTTCATGTAGGAATAGAATGCCTAAGGAATTTGACATTAATAATCCGTTTGGTTCATGGATTTGAATAGAGAATTTGAATGAAAATTTAAATTTTTGTGAGAAAAAATATTGTAGCAAAATGATTCAAGTTGTGGTTACAACTACGAACAAAACGGGCCCTAAAAGACTCAATTGTTCAGGTCATAGGAACGTTAGATAGGAAAACGTCACTTGGTTTGTCTGGTTCTAAGCAAAAGCTATAAAGTATTTTTAGTTTTTGTGTGTTTTTATTTTCTTTTAGAAAAATTGTTGAGAAATTATTCGAGATGTGAACTTGGTTTTAGTGAAAAACAACAAAATTGATAAGTAATGGATTTTCTAGAAAAGCATTTTGATGAAGATGAGTTTTCATTCATTCTCAAATAAATTTTCATTAAAAATTAAAAAACATAAAATAAAAAAATAGTTTTTATGATTGTTATAGTAGTTGTTTATTTAATTATTATGTTTGTTTTGTTTGCTTTTATATTTTATATCTTATCTGTCAGATGATTATTCAGTAGATATTTGGTGTGTCGTATATGTTTTAGTTTTATCCCATTTTGTTAAAACTTGTACAGTTTTGTCTAATTTTTCAAAAGTTGAATAGTTCTTGTCTGGTAAAAATTTCAAAAGTTTTACAGTTGAGTCAGATATATCATATTTGTCCATCTGTCTTCTTCTATCTTCACATGCCCTTTTGTCTTTGATCATACTCAATCATGTATTATATCTCATTCGTCGTTAAACTCTTACTTAGAGCGATGTAAAATGTTTTCAATTCATAAAAAAACATAAAAAGAGTCCTAGTTTCTTAGAGACCATTATGGAGTCATCGTCCCAATCATCTCTAAATTTCAAAAATATGTGTGTTCTATGGTCCGAATCCAGGAAAAAGTACTGACTATTTAAATGCTACATTCGATTTAGGGAAAGTCTTAACTAATAAAAAGATAAACCTTGTATATATAGGGGTAGTCTTGGTTTAATGGGAACTGTCGCAATTGAAGCCAAAGTAAGAGGAGTCTTAGATATTTTCCCTCATTTTCTTGTTCACGATAATCTTTGTGGTGAAACTATAGGAATAAAAAAAATAGTCAAAAATATTCCTTAGCATTTAAAACTTATGATTCGTCACTTATATGCTTTCATTGTTTTACCAAAAAGTCTAAGAACTTTAGAAGAAATGTTTGCTATAGCTAGTTGGAATCAGTTAGGTATTCTTAATAAACTAATAGATGTGTTTAATGTTCATGGTTTCTTTAATTGTCTTTTAAGTTTTCTATGTGATGCTGTAGAACATAACTTTATTGTAGAGTTAGGAAGAAAGGTTTTTATCTTTACTCCTATTGTTGAGGAATTGCTCGAGCTACAAGTCATCACTCCCGAGGTAGACACTGCATCTTCAAAGATCAGCTAGAAGTACAAATGAGATTTGGATATTTCTCACTAAAATTTTTGATCTTTCAGTTTTACCTACAACATGTTTATTTATGTTTATTTTTCTTTGTGTATTTTGAATAACCACTCTTGTATATATATGTTGTTACTCTTTCTACTTAATCTTGTTAAACATTGATGACAATGTTCAATTTAAGTTGGGGGAAAGGTTTTGTATCAAGAATTTTCAAATTTATGCCAAAATTTTGTAAGTTCGAGTCTATTTTTGTGTGTTTAAAACGAGACTTATTCTAAAACCAAGAGTATAAAAAAACTAAAAAAAGAAAAACCCATAGAAATTGAAAAATTAAAAAAGAAAAAATTATGTGTTGTGTGTAAAACTATTAAGTTCTTGTATTAATGTTAGGATGGCTAAGTGAAGGAAATAGTCTTGAAACATGTCTCGATTTGGTTCGAGAATATCATCTTTCATATATTTTCATTTATGCTTATATTCTCTATGTTGTGTGCATGCATGCATGTTTAGGATAGTTGAGTTATGGAGTTTTTAGCATTCTTGATATGTATGCTAATCATATTTGTAACATATTTCATTTTGTTGAGTTTATTAGCATGTATATCTTAAAAAAAAAAAGGCTAAAACTTGAAAAATCTTTAAAAAAAATAAAAAATTTGAAAACCTAAAAAAATGTTTTGTAAATATTTGCTTTCTTTGTTTTTGCTTTTTAAAGTACCTCTTGTTCGATGCAGAACATGGTTGTATCACGGCTTGTTATAAAATTCAGATATTGTTTAAACTTACGTTAGTTTCTTGTGTTAGCCTTATATTTAGATTAATTTTTTCCAAAATTTGAGCACTTAATCTTAAACTTTGATTTGTTATACTAATTTAGAGAGTGTTTATGTTAATCTAATCTGGTTTATTTTTATAAAATCTTATGATTTATTTGAATTCCTCTCAAGGCAAAATCCTAGATGATACTAAGTTAAGGATATAATTTAGGATTTTTGGATCATTTGAGCCTTTTAAACTTATCTGAATACCTCTTATATCCCTAGTTACCCCGTTGTGCTTAATGTTACATTTTTATTTGTCACCCACAATTTTTTAGCTTAGCCTTTTTAATAATTTCATATCCTTTCTTTTTAACTTTCACTCAGAGGACATATAATAGGTTTGGATGTATTTTGAGAGGATGGAAAGGGTTATGAAAGCAAGTTTATTTTTTCTATATGTCTATAAATTAAAAAAAAAGAAAAACAAAATAAAAAATTCAAAAAAAAATAAAAAATAAAAAAAGAATGAAAAAAAAGAAAAGTAAAAAAAGAAGAATAAAAAGTAGATGACAAATGAAAGTTTACTTCAAGTCTTACTTGGGAAGTAATTTGTACATTTTAAAGGTTTGAGAATAATATAAGTGCCTTATAAGTGAATTACACTTCAAATTTATCTTTCATCTTACCTTTTTACTTTAGCCTTATATTAAAAGCCGAATAAAGTCCTAATGGGCCTTAATTTATTGTTATTTTACATTAGTAGATAGAGGAATGAAAAACAAACTTATAAGATTTTGTTAAAATAATTATATATATTAATGTAAATTTATTTGATTTGTATGCAATAATTAGTGATAGAATAACACACATGGGAGGAAAATCTATCTTAAATATCAAACAAACTCTTGAAATAAAGCATAAACTTGAATAATATCTGTATTTTTATTTTAAGCTATAATTCTAAAACAGGCCTTGCGGACATTCTGCAAGGAGTGACAAGCATTTGAGAAATCAATCATTTGATCAGCTTTATGGTTTTTGTTGCTTTAATGGCTTGAGATTAGTAATAAGTTGGTTGAAAGGCGTGATGAGACTGTAAAAATGCACATTTCTTATGGCTAAATATCTTCATTTTATATTTACATTTCTCATTAAATACCTTAATTATAGAATTTGTGTGTTAATTAGTATTTTAGTGTGTTTGTATGAAAATATATTTAAAAATATATTTTTAGTGTGTTTTTACGTTTGATAATTTAATAATTTTTAAAATCATTTATTTATGTATTATAATTGTGTAGTTTATAAATAATCAAAACCATAAAAATAATGTTTCACGATTTATTTTGAGTCTTAAAATATTTGTAGATAAGTTTTGAGTCTGTAAATATGTCTTATAATATTTCTAGTAATTTCTAAAAATATTTATGAGACTTAAATAATATATCTGTTAAACTTTGTTAATCTTAAAAGTTTTTATTTATTTTTAGTATATTTTGTGTGTTTAATGTCAAATAAATATTTTTAAAATTATTGTAAAAATTATGTTTAAATTTTTAGTTTGTTTATTTTATTTTAGATTTGAAATCTATAAGAAAAAGGAAAAAAATAGCTTGAAAACGGGCAAAAAAGGACCTCAAATACATGAAAAATCAAAAAAGAAATTAAAAACCAAAGAAATGCCAAGTGGCACAACTAGGACTGCATGATCAGACTGCCTAGATGATCTCAACCGTACGCGTGTCTCGCCAGGTCGAATACCCTCTTGTGAATCAAGTGTGGCGCATGCGATGTGCATCTGCTTTGCTTGCCATTGGATCAACCTACTGAGACGCAATCCAAAGGCCCAAAGTTGTTCTTGTGGTCCTAACGAAATGAATGTTCTTTAGTTGCTAAATCCATCAACGGTCGACACAATCAATGCCTCTTGTTTTTCGGTCTTTTACAGGTGTCACACTGGATTGGTTAGTAAAAAATGCAGACGTCAGGCTTCTTTCACGTGTAGAAGAAAAAGAAAAAAATACAATAAAGTTTAAAAAAAAAATTCTCAACAAGTGATAGGTGGCACAAATAATTCAAAAAATCCCAAAATAATCCTAAATTGCTATCATACTCATTTTCAACCTAAAAATGTCTAAATAAAGTGATAAAAATAATTAAAAATAAATAAAAAATATAAAAATTCATGTAAATAGTAGATTTCCTTCTATTATAAATATCCCCCTCCATGGCATATATTCTTCACTTATTCTCTTTGTGAGAAATTTCTTTCCTCTTGTAAAAATGTTGTTCTAAGTTTAATTTTAGTTTTCTTAGTTTCTGCTTTAATGTTTTTGTAAAATATTCTTAGTTTATGTTGTAAAATAGTTATACTTAATAAAATTATGTGTGTTTTTGCTTTTAATATGTCTTTCTAAATTCCCTTTTTGCTAATAAAATTATGTGTGTTTTTGCTTTTAATATGTCTTTCTAAATTCCCCTTTTGCTAAGAAGAGAGGGGGACTTAAGATAAATGTTTTTAGCAGCTTTTCAATACTTTCTAATTTATTATAATGTCAAAATTATTTTTAAAAAACTTATATTTTTTTTCATATTAACTTAGCTAAAACTCTTGTAAAATTAAGTTTTGGTTTATTGTAGACATAAGCTGGCACTAGTAATACTTAGAAATATTTTGATTATTCGTAGACAGGGAATGACACGGTAAATATTTAACTGTAAATTTTATTAGTAATTTTAGTTAGTTAATTTTGAAATCATAGATATTTGTTAAATATGAGCTTTTGATGCATTATAGACATAAATCAGCGCATTAAATGTTTGGTAACTCTTAATTTATTGTAGACAAAAGATGGCACATTATATACTTAAGCCATTTTTATAAATAATTTTAGAAAAACTAAAACATATTTAAGTTAATTGTCAAAATAGAACCTTTAATCTTTAACGTTGTTAAAATTATTATTTCTTCCAAGTTAATTTTATTATTAAAGTTTCATTTACTATTCTAATTAAGTCATATTTTTTGTTGTTGAAGTTCCAAAAACCACAAAAAAAATATGATATATTGGATCTTTTCAATAACTTTTCCATGTGGAATCGACCTTGTATTCATCGAACTTAGAAAGCCTTATATTGGAGGTTATATCAGACTTACATTTTTAAACCCGAACATATATACATATATATATATATATATGTATATGTACAAACATGCCTTGTGGATTTATAAATAACCACCAACGGCTAATCACATGCGTGATATTTTTATAATATGTATATGTGGACGTAGACCTATATGCGGACGAAATCAATGTAGTTAGCTTTGTATATTTATATTATATTATTAAAAAACGCTTGGATTTCTTAAATGCTATTGCAGTAGTAATAATGTTCGTATGTCTAAACTTCAACTAATATGGTTGCATCTATTAATTGCTACACTAAAAGTGATACATATTCATATTCTAACCCCAATCTATATATGTGATTTTTTCAGTGCTAATCGTCCGACCAATGACAACCAATGCCTGGTTACGTATATATATTTTGTGCCTTTCATACCAATCATTAGTTTGATCAGGACACTTAAAAATCAGCAACTAATTATTTAAGTCTCTCTATATATACATACATACATGTGTGTGTGTGTGTATATATATATATATATATATATATATTATGCTGGATTTCATAATGAAACTGAAGGAAACGTCATGGAAAGTTCTGACGCGTGGTATACATTTTTTCTACATCACGATTGTTATCACAGAGTGAGGGATTGGTCAAACAAGTACAAAAATATGATGGAAGTCAATATGACTCTCAAACAAAACTGATTACGTCTGCTACTTTATTTTATGATCCTTGATCATATATAGGTACTCAAAGATGTGTTTCAATTTATAATTAATTACCATCATTTTAGGTGATTTCTTTACTTTTGATTCTAATCATTATACAGAGAGCATATATGTAAAATTATAGTGTTAATTATAAATTTAGAAATCAAGGATAGGAATTGTCTCACTTTAATTACTTCCTAAAAAAATCATAAAACTCCCCCAATATAATTATAACTTCCAACTTGGTTGTATGACACTGAGTTGTCATTTTTTTTAAATAATTTTAATATGTTTGCTCATTTGGTGACTAGATTGTGATTAAAACCACTTAAAAAATCGTCTTCATCAACTAGTCGCATGATGCGCATTTGATCAAGTCACTAAAAGATAAACCTCTCAATGAAAATTGTTGTGAAAAGCTAAGGAGAAGGGAGAGAGAGAGTTTTGTTTTATTTTGAGTTTTTTGAGGGCCAAATTGAACTAATAATCCAAAATTAGCTCCACATGCTATATTAATTAATATTGTCATTGAGGATATATGATATGCATATATATGTATATTTATATATACGTATATAGTATACATGGTTGATAATATACATGTATATTATATTTGTGCGTGTATATATATAGTATACATGGCATAGCTTTATGTATATATCCAATTAATTTTCAGTTTTCACTCGCCTGGGCGGTTTTTTGTGGAGCTTTGACTATGTCAAAAATCTCCAACCTGGCTCAACCAAATCATCTTTTGCATTTCAACATATTATCCACCTAAATTTCACATTGAATAAATGTCGTATCGCCAAAGATCGATTACATTAATTTGGAATACACTTGAGTCATCTTGAGTCAATAGTTTCCTCTCTCTCTCTCTCACAATTAAAAGACATTCAAAAAAACTTATTTGTCGATGTTTTTAACTACAACCAACTGTATATATCTATTTGCACTTTGTAACCCTAGCATTAATTCAGCTCTCGATACGTCGATTTCAATATTGCAGAATTGTAAGCCAAAATTCTTAATTCTACATATTATACTTCTCGGATTGTGAGTATATATGAGTATTGTGTAATGCATATACTTGCGTGCTCTATGCCTAGGGAAGAAAATGCCTAGAATTCATCGCCTAGCTAGTAATAAATATAAAGTATTTTTTTTCCCTCACTGGAAATTGCCATGAATATCTGTTTGTTTCAATGTAATTATCCTTCTTCTCTGCTATTTCATTCAAGCCCTGTCTCGGAAGGGCATTTTCTAATTCTTCAGCTCAAGTTATTTGATTTTCTCGTTCTTTTTTTGCTTTGAGTTCAGAATCAGAACACAATATCCCGCTCTTTAATTAATTTGTCTCCTGCAAAATTAATAATGGTTTTTTCTGTTCTTAAAAATTTATTTCCAGATTTGATCTTTGTAGTTTTCCTCATGTGATAGAACTGTGCACACATTTGTATGGTTGCTACTTGTTGTCTAGCTTAGTTTGTCTACTTGCATTAAATTGTTACGTAACAATTTAATTAAAGTAAACTGCATAAATGATGACTTTTTTGGAAAAAAAAAATGAATTAATGATGCTGCTTTCGAAATTTGACGAGGAAATTTGGGAAATTTTGTTTTTTTTTTTGTTTTTTTCCCAAATTGTTGTAATTTTGAAATTATTTTTTATTTACTGCTAATTTGTAAGAAAATTTAAATGTTTAAATTTTTATTTTTTTTAGTACTCCTGAAAAGAGTCGATACATGGGCTAATCATTATAGCCTATTTGAAGCTGTACTATAATATACTGTGAGTTTCCGCTATTGTTGTGGATAGTTAAGAGTATAAATACCGTTACAGTATAGTTCTTGTTGTATATTAACTATTTTGAATATGTTGTTTTTTTTAAAAAAAAAATGTTAAGCATGTTTTAGTGTGTAACGGAAGATAAGTAAGTGTAATAAATTGTTTTGTAAACAACAATGGTATTATAAAATGAACTTTTATGAATTTAATTTTTTTTAAATGTATGTGCATTTTTTTATGACCTTATTGAAGTTATTAAAGTTTAAAGGAATGTTTAGTAACTATTTAAAAAGTCGGGTCGTGTCAAAATACAAAACTTCCAAACAAATTGGAAGATATTTTTTAAATGATTGCCTAAGTGCCAATATTGAGAAGGAAATTGCTGCAAAATTTAGTAGTGAATTTAACATAACTGCTGCTCTTTTATAGAACAAAAATGTTCGTTGCATGTGTATAAATTTTTTTTTTCCAGTTTTATAGTTGACATATTGGACTTGGAGCTTCAAGATGCAATATTTAGAAATATTAATATCAGCACTCCAATTTTAGGTTCTTTCTTGAATTTTTTTAATTTTTAATTACATATAACTGACAGTGATATTTTTTCCTACTTAGATATAATATTGATGTTTTGATATATCAAGACGTCATGAATTTATTTAATATACAAAGCTGTTACATATATAAACGTAGGAAATCAATGGTTTACTTAATTGTATAAATGACGTTTTAATAAAAGAAAATTGCATTATGCTCATTACCATTCCCAAGTTTAACAGCCACGAAAAACGGAATTTGACTTCAATTTTCATTACAATATCAAGTAAATACAATAAATTAAAGTAAATGTATGCCAAAAATTTGTTTATATATTTTTAATAAGTTCTCTTGTTAGAAGCCAATAAGTACTCAACCCTCATAATTAATGGTGAAGTAAATTGATGGCTACTAAATTGGACGGGTCTTTAGTTGGGCCCCTGTGCATATATGTGGCGTCAAAATGGCTTTGATCACATATGGGCCCAATTTTACACATGACTCCACTACCGGGCCTAAACATTTAGTTGTGTACCCAAGCCCGCTCATGGCACAGGCTCAAAAACAGGATGGGGTGAAGCAGAGGAACACCACCGCTAGAAAGATGGTTTCAAATACTCCAAACTGTAATTTATTTATTTATTTATTTATTTTAGGAAAAGAAAGAGCTTAATTTTCACATCAATATGGTAAGCTGGATGCTTACTTGGGTAATTTCAAAGCTGTAATGGAGTGGATCATAGACGCGTAGAGGAAACCCACGTGGCTGCATGCACTTGGAAGCCTCAACCTGAAGGAGTTGTGAAAGTTAATGTTGATGCAACTGTGAAGAATTAGTTGGACCCTGTGGAATGTGGATATTGGAATGGTTATCAGAGATAGTAGAGGAGTTGTCGTGGTAGCATGAATGAAAAAAAAACAAAAAAACAAAAAAACAAAAACAAAAACAAAAAAACTGCACAACAAATTCTTTCCTTGTGTTGCGGAATGTCTTTCGGCTGGGGAGATGAGCCCGCATGGCGCTGTGGTTTTTCTGATTTGGTTCTTGAATTGGATGCACTATAGGCTGTTTGTTTCGTATATTTAACCAATTCTTTGGATTTAAATATTTAGAATCATTTAAATATATATTTGTTTTCCTCAAAACTTAAATTCTGGTTTTGTTTGTTACACCCCTCGTTTCAAGAATGGTATAGCCCACTTCCTAACTAAGTTTTACTTTTTCTTGTTCTGTTGATCTCTTATGGGAAGTTTCTAGTTGTAGAAATGGTATTCAGTTTACCATTAAAAAAAAAACACAAATCATTATTCTATAACCAAAAAAAGTTATTTTTTTTTTCTATATTTTTTTATTTGCTTTTGACAGATTCTTTAATTTTTCTTCTTCTTTTCCAGAGAATTAGAGCCTGATTTTGCTTCTTCAACCTTCCTAGAAATTATGTAGGGCTCTGATTATATATCTTGTTAATAATTGTTCAGGAGTTCTTTGAACTCTAGTCAGATTTACGAAATCTTGGGCCGTCTGCTGTCGAGTCTTTTATAGGAAGCAAGCAACATGTTGAGAAGTGATGTCCACAAATGAGATGAGCCAGTGGCACTAAAGCAAGCTTGCAAACATAACTTTGTAGTAATCCCACATCAAATTACATCAAGAAAATATAAAGTTCGAATCTTTGATCCTAAGTTAAATTAAACAAATAAATTAATAAAGCATAGGCGAAATCGATTATTATTAAAAAACAACAAAAAGAACAATAGAGCATCGTTAAATTCAGGAAGATTTCCATTGAGATTTGTATCAAATATCAAATTCAATAAATTTGCCGTACATGATTAATAGTCCTATTTTTACAGCTCTTATCCTTCTTTTTCATTCTTCAAAAAAAAGATTTTTTTTTTGTTTGACCATAAATTTCTATTTGTCAAACCATTTCATCCTATCCTTAACCAACAAAAAACAGAAAAGGAAAAAAAAATAATCATGACTATTATTGCTCTTGTGTAGCAAAACCTTACACGTGAAATCCTGTCCATCTTCTAAACGTCCCAAAATCACTCCCACAAGAAGTTGCCATTCCAATCCCTGTTCTTCCTTCAGTCCCAATACCTCTATAATACAATCTCCACCCATCTTCTTCTCCATCCATCTGAACCAAACATGGTGATCCAACCCCTCTATTGTCCCACCCATTTTGGGCCTCTGAGGCCTTCAAAACAGCCTCATCCTTTAGCCTTGTCCAATCCTTAAGCCCATCTTGGGACACTGCCAAACCAATACTCCTCTCTCCATTACTAGAAACCCCTTCATATGCCATCAAATATTTCCTATCTTTCCTACTTCTCACCACATTGGCATTAAGTGCACCAAACTCATCAAAACCACGACCACTTTTTTTCCCACCAAAAATGATCTTTCCCAGCTTAACCCACCTAATACCATCTCTTGACCTAGCCATTCCAATACAAAATTTCCCACTCTCAACATCAAATGAGTGGTAGTACATCCTTAAATCCCCATTCCCATGAAAAACAACTTGTGGTGAGGCAATGAACAAGGAATCCCATTCCTTTTCTTGCCCAACATCAAAGAGGGCCCCACTATGATGCTCACCTTCAATTCTAGCCCAATACCTCCCATCTTGGCTAATTGCCAAACCAGGCATGGACTTGTGAATTTTACCACTTGAACCAAACTCAACGTCTCCAAAAAACCTTTCTGGGTTCTCAAGATTGAATTTAGATAACTCGCTAGGAATCTCTAACTCCTCAGAACTGAACCCAGTATAGTACATCCAATAAACAGCACTAGAAGCTCTGATTTTTGAACTTGACATGATCACAACCTCAGAAGGTCTAATGCTCAGAGTATCGAACGTCCACCAATCTTTCCCACAACTCATCACAAAACCCACATCTCTGCTTGCCTGGACCAGTCCCACACCTCGTTCCCAATGGACCCCATTGCTCGAAACCGCCAATCCAATCGAATCCAAACATGGGTTTGAGTCGTCCGATCTTGATCTTGATCTTCCGTGGTACCACATGTACCACCTTTCTTCTTCATCGTTCAGAAACCTTTTCACGACCGGAGACCCAACTTCAGCGCAGTCCCAAGAGCTTTCAGTTCCCAAATCGAACACCAACCCGCTGGAGGAAGACGAGGAAGGTGGCGAGACGGAGGAAAGTTTGTCGCTTGAATTGGGTGTCGAGGATTTAGGTTCTTCAGAGTTTAGACCAATGCGAAAGGTGGAATCTTGGTCTTCGACATTGTCGGTGTTTGTGTCGGGTTTTGTGGAGCAGCGAGTGAGGGAAAGAGCATTGTTTCTGGGTTTGGAACAATTATTAGACTTGGCCGAGATTTTGATGAATGCGAGGAGTTTTGTTGGGTTGGTTAGTTTTTGAGGTGAAAGGAAGTTGACGGCTTTGGTTGCCGAGGTTGCTGTGGAGGCTGCTTCCATGGCTGTTTTTGTGGAGGAAAGGAAAGAAAGGAGACTATATTGGATTGGATTGGGATTTGGTGTGTGATTTGTTTTGGAGATAAAAAAAGACGTCCCTTCAAAAAAAAAAAAATGGAGTGATTTTGAATGGGTCAAGAAAGGGACAGAAAAATGTGCGGGATTAAATGATGTGGCTGGTTGCGGTTCCACACAACTCAATTGGCGACGTCTCATTCAACAATCATTTTTATCTATTTATAGTTCTGTTAAAAAAGGCAAATAGGGAATTTGTTGTGGGTTTAAAAAAAAAAATTAATTAATATAGTGTAAAACTCTGGTATATTTCAAATTGTTACGTAGGGTGATGTGTTAAGGGGTGTTTGTACCTTGTGTGAAGAACAAGAAAAGGGGGATAAAGGCATAAAGCCTAAAGGGAAAGTGAGGAGAATACACAACTTTTATTTTATTTTATTTTATTTTTTTTTTTTGAAAAGGAGGAGAAGAAACAACTTGAATCCTCACAAAAAAGTTGTAAAATTTGGAGGTGGCAGGCAGATATAAAAGAAGTGTTCTTTGGTGGCCTATGTCTGACTATACACTGGGATCACATTGCTTTACTAATAAATGTCGAAATTATCTATTTTTTCTGTTGAAAGTGAAATTCATACTTATGACGCTTAAATGACTGGAACAATCTGGCAATCAGAAGATCTACTGCTGTCCTAAATTCTGTTTTTCCGTTTTTAATTTTTTTCCTTAAAAAATAGTTTTCTAGCTTATTGCCTTTTGATATGAGCTTGTTTGGAACAAAAGGGTTGTTTAAGAAATTAAAAATAAAAATCTCCGACTAACAGACCAACTTGTGTTGAATTGAAAGATAAATGCTATTTTTGGACGAAAAGTAACACCCAATAGGATTGGAACAGATATGGATTTATTCTGTGGAGATTAAAAATCATATGAGTAGTGCTAGCAATATTATTTTTTTTTTACTCTCTTTTATACTCTTTGCATGACACACGTAGGTTTTTCTATCTCATTTTTTGTTTAAATAATGGTTTATTATGTTAGTGAATTCTACGTCTTAAATTCTAAATGCAAAGAGCTTAAAAGAAGGTGTTACTAGCATTAATCTTTTTTATTTATTTTTTTCCCCAAAAAAACAAGCTACCACTCTATCTATGCTGTACCGTGTAAACATCTTTACACATTTACATGAATATTTCGATCGGCATTAATGTAAAATTATCCATTTCTGTACATTTATTAATCTTTTTAATCTATCACCGGCAATAGCCGTCCGATTCGTATCAGTTTAAAACTAACGGTGCTAGACGCGCTTCAGAATTGGTCCTGCCAAAGTTGCCCACGGCACAAAGAAATAGAAACACTTGTCCCTATTTTTTAACCCAAAAACACTTCATTTTGAAGTGGGTATCTGAAGAATTATTAGGAGGACTTTTGTTTGTTCTTTGTTGTCCTTCCAACCTTTCAGTGTTCATGATTTCGGGAACTTCTTTTTGTCTGAGTTTCTACTTTTATCCTCCTGTTGAACAAAACAGTGAAAATGTCCATGGAAGGAAGAAAAGCACATATAGTTTTGGGCTTTAGCTTTCAAGAACGGCGAAACAGAAAAGGGTAAAGAGGAATTCCTTTCACAATGAGCAAGGTATATATTTTTGGAGGGCCCAAGAATTCTTTTTTTTTTTTTTTTCCTTTCCTAGTTTCTTCGCAGATATAAATCGTCAATGTAACAGAATTTTTGCTATGCAATCTCACAGTAACAAAATGGTCATTGCCGAAATATATATAATAGATGTAAAAAGTACTTCACTAGAGAATAATATGATATCTTCTTTTTTGTTGATTGCTAATTGTGTAATTCAATTTGCTTAACACCGGCATAACTTAGCTTCCGTGACCTTGGTAAAATCCTGACAAGATAAGTAGTGCCAATTATTTTATTTCCCTATAGAAAATAGCAGTAATCACATATTAATAATATTAATATAAGGTGTTTGAAAAGTGTAGTTTGAACTTAATTTTGGCTAAAATTATTATTGCATATAAGAACTTCACACTATATATTATTTTTTTTTGACATTGCAGCATGTACGAGCTTTAAACCAAAAGTTTTGGTTGAAATTAAGATTGACAAACACATTAAGTTTGTAAGTCTAGAAAATCAAAAAATATGTTCATGACATTTAAAATTCAATGGCCATTTAGGGCTTCGGAGGCGTCTCCTCCTCCCATCATGCAACAAACATGTGACGCCGCAATTGATTTACTGGACACCTTAAGCTGGCGGGAGAACAAAGAGTGTTCCTCACAACGTAGTTAGTTGGCTCACCAAACCGGCTTGATAGTACTCAATTGAGGGAAAACTCTGATGGCCGTCAAATTCGTGTTGCATGGCAAGATTACTCCACAGACTATAAATAGAGGGTTGATAAGTAAACCTCCAGGCTATACAAGTAAACCAAAGAATTCCTTTTAAGCGCGTTTGATGAACTACGACTAGTGCATATGCAAAAGATATACTTTGATATGATGTAATGTAAGATACTTGTTATCTACTGAGATAGAGAGATTATAACTATAATAGTCATTTTTATTTTTAACTTTATTTTTTTATTAGTTTATTGTTATTTGCGTCGTTTATTGTAGTGAGTACTTATTATTGGTATGTTAGAAGGCTAAAATATCCTCTTTAGCCAATTGTAAAAAACTAGACTATTGATATTGAATACAAACTTGAGTGTTTTCTCTCTTAGGTGGGGTTTTTTCTTTAAAGTTCTTTTCTTAGATGGGTTTTCAGATCCTCTATCTGGGTTAGGTCGGTAAAACTCTTTTCTTTCTAATTCTACTACATCATCTACATTTTGCAGTATTAAATAAATGCATGCATGACAATATTTGGAATTAGAGGGATTTCTCCACCGGGGAAAAAAAATCAAGATTGCAGCACAATTATTCACACAAAGAACCCTATAATAGATTTCTCATCTCTTCAAAAAGGATATGCTTCGTTATCTATATGTTAATAGTATATTTACAGACAACAAAACGTTTAAGAAAAATAATTCTGGTCAAAGCAATAAACGCATCGCAAAGAAAATACTTTTAAAATTATAGATGGCTTCTCATATGTATATTTTACCTTTCTCATCAAGCTTATTTTTTTCTGTCCAGTCTAAATTTTTGAAGTATTCTTTAATCTTTTGCACTTGTCACAAAGATCAATCTCATCTACACCATGTTAAAGGACTAAATAAAAAAGCTATAACCATCGCAACAAAAATGATGTTACCATGTATCAATTCTCATGGGCAAAATTGGAGAAATTTCTAAATAACCTAATCGATGTGGCTGATATAACACATTTTGGGTAGCTATCAACCACCTTAAGACCCCAACTCACACCCTCACAATGTCTCACATGAGAAACTAGAACACCTGCATCAACTCCCCTATTTGCCTCGATGTCATAAAATGGAGGAGCATGGAAACAAGGCTCCATTGACGTGGCTTGACGACATGGTGGATCAGGCACACTTTGATTCTCAGGGTGGTAGAGAATCCAAGGCTTTAAACCTCCAAGGCCTTGTGCTACATACCCAAATGTTGACCAAGCACTAGTGACTAACACATCAGTGAGGCTGAGGAGATACATTTCTGCCCATGCTTTCTTGTTATGTGCTTGCTTTTCTGTTTGTTGATAGCCTTCATTTCTTGGCTGGTAAACCTCAACAATGTCCCCATTCACCGTTGGGTACTCCCCGTACAAGTCGACAAACTCAAAGTAGCCTGAACTCAATGAGGTCATAAGTATAACTTTGTGTTTAGAGTAGTTTGTGAACTATGACTCTCGGCGTTATATTGTTTCTTATCTACCTCAGGAAGCAGTTTCTCCTTTGTTGTACATGCTAGAATTTGATCCGTAACATATTTAAATGGACCGGGTTTCACTTCAAACGTTCTAACTTAAATTCCAATCCTTTCATCTTCCTTAGCCAAGCAACCTTGATATGGCCTTGTTATTAGGCCCCATACATGATTTGAGGGGTTGAAAAGATACCCACCTAAGTGGTGAAGTACTGCCCCTCTTTCTGGAAACAATTTGCTTAGTTCTTGATCAAAAGAAGGCATTATGAACAGAAATGGAATAAAATAGTTGTCTGTTGTAATCATTAACCAAGGTACTTTTGCGATAAGACTTTGATAGTCATCACGGAAGAAAGTTTGGCCTTGATCATCGTAATCATGATCTAGATAGAGATATAAATGTGATGGAAATGATTGTGTTGAAGTGTTTAACATGTTCTTCTCAAGCATGTTACTGTAAGAATGAGGATATTTCTGATCAAACTTGTTGAATTGGCTTTTCATGGAGAAGTCTAGAGGTACTAACCACGATGTTTCTGGGAATGGCTGACAGAAGAGATCATCCATGTCACTTTCAAAGCCAACAAGCAATACTCGATTTATGAGAAGGGCATACAGGAAAGCCGATTATACTCCCCAGCCACTAAATGATATCCACACAACATATTTGCACTCGTTAGAACCGAAATTTTGATCACACTTGATTTGTCTAACAGATTTGTTGCAGGATTCCGTGTATGGACCGCATCGGCTGTGAAGCTTTTCACAGTTTCGTAGCTTAGAAAGTAAATAAGGAGAAGACTTGTGTGGTAAAATTTTGCGGTATATGCTTGATTGGAACCTGCTCAAGCAAGACTTTTTGTCAAACTCTGGAGGAATAAGTCTCGATTGCAATTGTTATTCACCTAAGAATTCGCCATGAGAAGAAAAGAATGAGAAAAAAAATATGCAAGCAAAAGTTATAAGGAGTACCAAAAGTACTTATTGAATTTGTTAGATGAAATGACATCAAATAAGGATCAATAGTTATAACAACAAAAACTTCTTGAGAATATATAGAGAAAATCAACACTATTTTCTAAATAGATAATCTCATAATGCAAAGCACAAAAACTTTTACCTACTTCAAGAGATAGTTCCATTTGTAAGACCCACATCAAAAATCTTGAACGATGGTCTCCGAAGATCAAAAAATTAATTCACCAAAACCAACAAAACCACCAAACATGTAGCTAAGATCTCCACCATCTTCATCATGCCAAATTAGACTGTCACGACCCAAGGAGGCGGGAGGCCGCGACCCAAATAAAAAAAAAACACAATTACATCAAAATAAATAAATGAAAACAAATAAAACAATTAAACGAAAACCAACAGCTGAAATCACATTGACACGTAATAATCACCATCACATAGAGAGCTCTTGTTGAGCGTCACGGATCGGCTCCTCTAAGGGTCCCACTGGACCGTGGAGAGTCCACACACCAGGCAGTACCCTGCTCTGATACCACTTGTCACGTCCTAAAAGAGCTCTTGTTGAGAGATGGGTAGCATAGGACTTAAGTACTGCTCTTCGGTCCTCTACCTAGCCGATGTGGGACTTTTTGTAGGTTACATCAGTCCAACGTAGGAGAGAAATTTTTAAAACAATAAAATATGAGCGAAATGCTCAATAGTATTAACGGTTAAAATCACATTGTTCAAAACTTGTAATTATAGATAAGAGAATTATTCACAAATTATTTTTTTTGAAACAAAATCTCAAGATCTTAACAAACCATTAGAGACTTACTTTGTATAAAACTTGATAAAATACCACTGTAGGAGTTTTGAGAATTGAAAAGAATATCAAAACTTAATTCCTTAAATGTATAAAAATAACTTCAAAATCAAAACAGAAATCATTTTTAAAAATTATTTAAGAATTGAATGATTGGCTAAAATTATTTATAAAGTGAGCTACCAATAAAAGGATAGAAAATATATATATATATATCCTAACTTAATATTTGAAATTCAAATAACATTAGCTCCGATCAAGAATTTAACGTAGACTCCTTTTTAGAAAAACCTTAAAAATACATTTAAAGTTAAAAATAACGCTCAATCAAATATCATCATATTAATTTAATAATCAGCATGCCTCTTGACTCAAAATAACTATAAAGGCAAACTTTGAATTCTCAATGCTTTTGAACACAAAAACATAATCTTTGAAAATATCTTAGGTCACAAAACATCAAGAAATAAGTCACATGTGCAAAACTCCCGTATGCAATACCGATTAGCATTTCTCTTTTTATTATGTACTAGTTTCTTAGCACGTGCTTCACACGTGCGTGCCTTTTATGATCTGTTTATTAAAGCCAATATATGTATACAAGTTTATGAGTGGAAATCATATAAAAAGAAATCGTTTCTGGTATTAAAGTAGCTAAATAGCACAAGTAGTGGAGTTATGAATGAATAATTCAGACGTACAATGACAGAGCATGTTTTTCCTTGTTTTTTGCTTTTTTCTTTCCAAGACAACTCTTTTTTTTCCGAGGAAAAACATTTCCAAGTGAAGAGTCAGCATACAAAAACATTAAAAAAAGGAAAATATATATAGAGAAGAATTATGCAAAGCAAGAAGCAAATAAAAAAAACATATAAAGCATTTTGGGTTTTAAAGTCGTCACACATGTAGGGCGAGAAGTGATAAGGACTCCTGACCTTTGGAATGTATGAATCGGTTTCTAGTCAACTTTACATTCCGTATATGAGGTCCCTAAGTCACAAGAAGTTCAACTTGATAATTCAAATATACAATGATAGAGCTTGTTTTTTCTTGTTTTTTGTTTTTTATTCTTTTCTACGACAGCTCTTTTTTTCCCTCAGAAAAACACTTCAAGTGAAGAGGCAGCATACAAAACCTTAGGAAAAGAAGTCATTTAACAAAAACTTTTTAGGGATATAGGTGTCAAAGTCGATCATGCCCTGCAGAGCAAGAAATGGAGAAATCATTAAAATAAAAAAACTAAAGAAATATGTAACTAACCAGAGAGACGTTATCAAATGGTGTCTTTGTAGGTTCTACAATAAAACAAAATAAAATAAATAAAAGGGCACACTTCACATAAAGCAACCAAACGATTTAAAAGCATAGTCACATATAGCACATTAATTATCAAATGCCACAAACAATCTTATACATAGGCCCGGATGTTCATGTGTCAGAAAAACAGTCGATGTGTTTTTCCAAAACCTGATTATATTTTTCGGACTATGGCGTGCAATTACCATTTAAACTATCGACTTTTTTCTTCTTTTTTTTTCTTTTCGCTTTTACAAGGATAATTTTATGAAGGGGAGGATTTCACGCAACCTTAGTTTTTGAATAATTTAGTTACAGACAAAGCTATTATTTTATTGTGAGAAGAAAAGAAATATTGTTTATCATTGTAGAAATTGACAACTCAGCACCAATTCCATGTAGATGTAAATTGTTATCCATTTATATGTCTATAGATTGACCAAGGGAGAAGTGAAATTCATGCAGGAAAAAAAAGAGCTCTCTAAATTTGTAAAATTCATGCGGGAAAAATCAGCTCTTTATCAGGAAAAGTGATATTAAAAATGTACTCAACAGACGCATAATAAATTGGCTCTAACCTTCTACTTTAATTTTGAGGAACATACTTATGATATCCTTTTTAGCAATGATATTGTAAAAGTGGAAGAAGAAAGTAAAGACGTGCAAAAAGTGGAAGAAAAACATAAAAATAGGTTTTCTACAAAAAGGCCTAAAAAAACTGTGAAATATTGTATTTTGAATCATCATCACGCTGAGATATGATGAAATTGCATTACCAGAATAAAGAATTATTTGGGAGGAAAAAGAGAAATGGCAGGACACGAACTTAAAAACCAATACAGAACAATGTTGTACCTGACCCACAATAAATAAATCTTGGTCTAGCTTCCTAATGATGAATCAAAGGCTGGATTACCTATTGCCCCAACTATACTTACCAAAGAAAATATATACATATGCATATGAACAATTAAGCATCATAAGATAGAAACAGGGATCTAAAACTCCGTAGTATAAGGCAGCAAATTAGAAGGCTTCCATTTTCTCTTGTGACATTGTTCTGGCTGCCAATATTTTGGGGGAAGTGCACTCACATTAAGGAGAGGGGGGAAATCGCGAGAGAGAGACTGGGAAGTTCAATTGAGAGGGTACTGCAAACTAAAACCCCTAATTTATTT
The DNA here is from genome assembly GCA_946598075.1 of Artocarpus hirsutus. Taxonomy (NCBI): domain Eukaryota; kingdom Viridiplantae; phylum Streptophyta; class Magnoliopsida; order Rosales; family Moraceae; genus Artocarpus; species Artocarpus hirsutus. The sequence goes on from CAMOHE010039743.1 coordinate 116,603, forward strand.
TGACCCTTCTTTGTGTGCCATTTGGAGTAAAAAAATCTTAAACCCCAATGCTAACAATGGTGGTAATATTCTTTTGGCCTAGCCCAAGATATCTTAGCATAAATAATAAATAAATTCATTAAAAGAAAGAATGAGGAGTCAATAGAAGATATGTGGCTGTTTTTTTTTTCTTGTGATAGGAGGAATGTATTTTTTTCTTCTGATAAGATGTTTTTTAACCATCTGATATAACTTTTTTGAGGGTCACTTTTTGTCCTACGGATTATTATTTAAGGTCGATGCTTATAGATAGAATCATCAAAATATTAATCTGATTATAAAAAGTTGCTCAATTGGTGGGTAAAACTACAGTTCCTACCTTAAGTTTTCCTTCTTAAACCTCATTTTCCTTTTAAACTTCAGAACATTAGCAGATCCTGAAACTTCTAACCAAAATAGTTAAACACTCTGAATACCATAGTGGTAATGATTGGATTTTCAAAAAAATCTTGCTACAAATAAGGCAGGAATTATGTCTGCTTACAAGAGATGAGTTGGTCGTGTCAATATATATTGGTTTTCTCAGAGGAAACATAAGAAACATAAGAAGATAACAAATAACCATAATTCAGCTCATCAATACAAATGTAACATGATTCTCATATCAAAACGGTACAAACATGAGCAAAAAAAAAAAAATTCTACAAATTCTTGTGCAATGTATAGGCTAAATATTATGGTTCAATCAATTTCAAGAAATGCTTAAAAAAATCAGGATCTTCTCCTAATTTTTGACTCCCTAATTGTTCTTTGTTTGAATATATGGGGTCTTCTCCTCTATCTATATATATATATATATATATATATATATAGGTGTGTGTATATATATATATACACACACGCATATACACATACGTAGGGTCTTGGCTCATCAAGGGAAAACACCAGATTGTTTTCCTTGTTGACCTTAGCTTGTTAGCAATAAAAGAGGTGTTTGAGAGAGTGGAGATATATTGGTTTAAAAATTGTAACATATAAAAATTTTAGTTATAATAATTTTTTTGTTACTATATATTTTTAGAGCTTTATATTGTTTAGTTTTAATCAAGACGTTAAACAAAGGTGAAGTTTCTATTGAGAACGTGAAAAAAAAAAAAAAGAAAAAAAAAAAAGGAAGAAGCGACACTGAAGCAAGAGTTTTTTTTATTATTACTCTGGTAAAAAAAAAAAAAAAAAGGCAAGGGCATTTTTCTACAGCTTTTTTAACCTCATAAAAATAGGCTTTATCTGTCTATGATCATCAGTCATCACATTGTTGTTGATCTTGTGGCCGTACACGTCCTTTAAAAAAAAAGAAAAAGAGAGTTAGACATACCACATAAACTAAAACACAGTGTCGTTTAGTTTTTCCCCCAAAAATAAACCCTAAGCCCAACATACTGCCCACTTTTCTTCTTCTCCATACAACCATCACCGGCGTCACCCTCACTCTCTCCGGTGATCGCTTCAGCGTCGCCGTCGCCGTCGCAGGTCCAGTCGGCCACACTCACCATCACCATTGCACGAGTTCAACCGTTGAGGCTGAACAGGTATTATAGCATCTCTAACTCTCTAACTCTCTCTCTCTCTCTGCCATTGATGACTCAGTTGAGAATCTGATATTGATTTGATTTTTTTTATCCTTCTGTCCTTTTTTTTTTGCTGTTGATAACTAAATTGAAAATCTGAGCTACTACTGCTGCCTTTTTTTTCACCCCCGGTTCTGTAGGTTTTTTTTTATGGTTTTTACTTTTTCTCATTAATATTTGATAAGTGATTTAGAAGTTTCTGCGTGTTTTTTTTTTGGCCATTGTTGAGCAGTTTGCAATAGTATATACTCTGAAAGTAGTATGTGGCTCGTTTTGTCAAAATGGTTGAGACTGAAATTAATTTGAATGACTTATTACAAAAGAGAAAATATGGCAAGGAATAATGCTCAAATTAAGAAACAGAAAACGAGCAAATTGAAACTGATGAGAGGAAAAAACCTTGGGTGGTGTCAGAAATTTGGAAACATTTTACTAGGATTCTGTGTGGTGATCATAACAAACATAGAGCAGCATGTAATTACTGCAGGAATGATTATTTTGCTCACCTTAAGAATTCCGGCGCAAGCACATTGAAGCATCACTGTGAGAAGTTTATGTCTCAGAATTCGAAATAGGTTGAACAAACATAAAATATTGTGTGTCAATGAGGTGGTCAGGTGAGCCTCATTTGGTTGCCGTTGGGTATGATAAGGAAGGTTGTAGAAAATCTGACGCAAAGTATATTGTTTTGGACGAGTTATTAAATCTGAACTTGAAGCCCTGAAGTGTAGGTTTTGAATGTTTCTTTAGATTTGTACATTGGATTTTGGAATTTGGATCTTTCTTTATTACAATTTGGACTTCTGGATGTCAGATTATGATGAGATTGTACCTTTAAATTATGGTGATGATTTTGGACTGCATTTTTTATTTTTATATTAGCATTCTTAGTTTGAATTGCGTTCATCATCGATCTGTTTGATTTTTATTGTTCATGATAAATACTTTGAAAATTTAGTTGCAGTCTATAATTAAGATATGTACAAAACCCAAGCCGCTTGCCGGAAGAGTTGCCCAAGCTTCCTAAACTTTTGGCAGTCATGGGTTGCAATTTTCACAACCGCTATGAGAAAAACTGTCTAAATTTCCCACTAACCGCCAAGTGACTTGTCGTGCACCCCTACATTCCACCTAATATTTTTTCCAAAGACTAAAATGAAAAATAAATTTAAGACTCTACTTTATAAACGAGACTGTTTGTATTCCCTGAATAACTTCTCCCATTCTTAAACCCAGCTCCATCTTCATCCCACTCTGTTGCGCTTGCGCTCAACATATTTGCAAATGGCGTTAAGGTTGCAGACACTGAGTAGTGCTGGAGGCAACATCACTCGCTTGTTGGGCCTCCGATGGGCTCACAGCGTGCCTCGTCCTGTGCCGTTGGATGGGATCATCCACAGCAATATAACATCGCCGCCGTTGGTTTTGCCGGAGTTTGATCGGGCATCCCCAAAGGATTCCAACAATAGCGGAAACATGGGATTTGGCTTCCAGAGCTTCTCATTTGGTGGATCCATGGAGCTCATGGCTGTTCCCAAGAAAAAGGTCTTTTAACTTGCTTTCTTATGTAAATTTACCCTTTTTATCCTAAATGTCTTCACCTGATTGAAGCTTTTAGGGTTTTTAAGCTTGTTAGATTCGGAAATGGAAGTCACTGATTGAGGTCGTCATTTGTGCAGGTTTCTCGTCACAAGAGGGGCATAAGAAATGGTCCAAAAGCTCTCAAGCCTACTCCAGTTATAATCCGTTGCAAGTAAGGATTTTGCTCTTCCTATTTTAAGTAATTTTTTCATTTTTATTCGAATTCTTTAAACATTTAGCAATTGTGTTCAAGGTCATGGTGTATTTGCATCAGTGTTAAAGTTTGACAAAGTTTACTTCAGTTTGGGTTTGATTTGACGTTTGTGAACAAAAGAGTTTTGGTTATTTTCTTTCGCCATTAAGTTGATTTCAAACTGCTATTAGGTTTTTGTATTAAACGTCATTTGGGAAAGTTTGGATGAGAGGAGTTTAAATGGTTAAAAGAGGTTTGAATGGCTGAGATATTGTGGGATAAATAATAGGGAAAAAAAAAAAACCCTTTTGAACTTTCATTCCATAATGAGGCATTGATCAAATTAGAATTTGATTTTATTTTTCCATGTGCATACAGGGTTCTTGTGTGTGACTGAGAAATATGGTAACATCGTGCGTCTAAATACGTTTGCTGTAGCGTTGTTTTTTATCACTAATGTGTTTATATGCTGATGACTGAATAATATAAACATGTGTGTGTGTGTGTAATGGCAACTTATATTTGTATATATTTTGATATCTTATCTACCACATTTGGTTGCAGGAGTTGTGGTCGAGTCAAATTGCCACACTTCTATTGTTGCAGTGGAGAGAGGGGAAATACTGGTGAGCGAGATGATTCCACATGATGGGCAAGCTTTCTACTACATATAAAGCAAAAATCTTCGTGGACTTTTTTAGAACAATAAGATTTCAATTTCAAAAGGTTTGTATTGAATCTTTTTATAGAGAGTTTGCAGTTTCTTGTAGACTCACTTGGTGAGATGAGAAATTTTGCTCTTTTTATGAAATAGTTCACTCTTGCACCAAGAACTGCAGTTGATGAGAGTAGAAAGTTCAGAAAGATTTATTGGAAATAGATGTACAATTGTTGAGATTCTCAATCTTTGTGGTCTTGGATGAAAAGTTTTTCTTCGAGGCAGAATTTCAGGGGGAAAATGAAGAGGGGCAAGGGGCGAATTTGAAAAGCAAATAGGGACAATGTTTCTTATAATCCACAATAAGGTCTATACAAAGTCTATTAGCAACGACGATAGCAGGTGGACACGACAATGTACAATACAAACGACAATGACCGCGGTCAACTATAATAAATTCATAAACGACAACATGTTTTCTAAACGCTGTCGCATAAACAAGAAACAATGGTCAACGACATCTCTTGGAAGCAAGAAAATTCATGAACCACGCTATTTTTGTTGGAAAGAACATATTTGTTTCCAATAGAAGCGACAACATATTTACAAAGACAAACATCACGTACAAACGACACGAAGTAAAAGTGTAAAACGACTTAAACGACTGAATTTTCTGAACAACAACGCTAAGAAACAACCAATATCCAATACAAACGATAACAAGACCTGGAAACGACATCGTACATTACAGGGACAATGAGGCCGAAACAGAAAATATACATAAACGACAATACTTTAATAAACACCGTATCTCATAAACGACGGAAATAGGGACAAGGACCTCAACATCTCTTACAAACAAACTAGGAGATTCCGGAAATACGTCACATCTATTTCTGTTATAAACAACATCAATAACTACGAATGTTATCAAAGAAGATAGAATGTTAACCTGGAAAACGACAACATTAAATTACACAAAAAGCACGACATTTAATAAATCGACATAATTATTTGCGAACGACAATAACCATTATCATTGACAACATTTCTTACCACCTAGCTACAGCGTTTCTAGAAAAAGAAAAAGGCCAATACTTCATAAACGACAATCTTTTAGACAAATATCAATACTTCATAAACATAAACGACAATAAATTTGAAAAATAGCAGGTAACTTGAATAGCAAAAGTTGTTGTAACAACACAGTTAGAACCAAAAGTTATAATGAATTTACTGTATCATGTGAGATATTTACACTATAGTAATTGAGACTATATAGTTGAAACGACATTATCAAACCAACCCGTTAGCAGACAGGTTGGCTGGCCATTATGATCATTAAAACAAAAGTTACTGGTTGACATTATCCCTACCGACTAAGTCTTCAAATCTGGCTAGTGCACGTCAAAGAGTGAGCTGAAAACAAAGCCGATCTCTCACATACAAGGCGTCCTTGGACGTTGACACATGTCAATTTGATTTAGTCACACAATCAGAATGTGTTCCCAATACAGGCAATAAATATGAGTTGCACTATCATGGTTTTAACTTCTCTAAGCTTGGCTAGTTGCTGTCCAATAAGGTGACAATTATTTGTATCTTATATTACATCACAAAGCTTACTGGTGAGCTCTACGTGGATTTGGTGGGCCTGAGCGGCACTTGATTTTTGGAAATTTACATATAAATCAGTGTGAATGTGACAGAGCTAGAAGTTGTGCTTACATGTGAGAGGACGCACCAATTCTTCAAAAGGAAGAAACAGCTCCAATGGCGGTTTAAATTTCAAGTCTTTGAAACACCCATATAAGCCTGCAAAAGGTATTATCAGAAAAATACTTAATTTTCATTCATTGTTTTTGGTTGTTTATTGCTTTCATACCATTCTTGCATTCTATTGTTTTACATTTTCAGCTTCTACATAAGACTGCTGGTCCTTCAATTTGGTAACTTGGCTTTTATTGTAGGAAAAGAAAAAGAATCTATTTACAAAACTGAATAATTTTTTCTGCTTCTGAATTGGTTAAACTTTTTCATTGTTATTATTGTTTCTTAACTGAGTTTCTCTTATTGTCTTTCCAATACGTGTCATATACTAAATGCTGAAATCTAATCAGAGAAACGTACAGAAAGATGAAATTTGGGAAAGAGTTCAAGAAGCAAAAAGTGCCCGAATGGATAGAAGCCTACATGGATTACGATGGCCTCAGAAGAATATTAAGAAAACTTAGGCAAACCAAACAAAACAAACTTCATACATTGAACAGAACTATTAGTGGACTAAACTGCAATCTAGCAGTAGCCAAAGAAATGTGGACATTGAGGACCAAGTAATCGACATCAACACGTCACTGCAAGATCGATTTCGAAAAATTGTTGAGACCAGTTTTCTTAGCAAGTCTGAATAAGGATCTGAGATTGAGGTCACATTGTTTAGAAAACTTGATGAGGAGCACAATAAGGTGATGACTTTTACAAGGACAAAGTGGAAGAAGTGGTAGATGAAGCAAGCCAGTTGAACAAGCAAATGGAAGCTCTTATCACCTTAAGGATAAAGGTGCGAAAACGTGATTTCGAGGAGTCTAGTTCAAACAGAAGACATCAGCAAGAACAAAGTCAACAAGCTTTAGAAGTTGTTTCGGTTATTGCCAACGATAGTAGCAGGGGAAGCAGAGAGGAAGTTAAAGTCAATGATACAAGCCATGATCAAGACTGCTTGGAAGTTCTTGATCATGTAAAGATTAACAATACAATTCAATCTCCAATATCAACAATAAAACGTGCCTTAGAGACTCGGAAGACGACGATTTGAGTTTTGGAAATGATGATTTGAAGAAAGCTGAAGAACGATTGAGAGTTGCATTTATTGAATTTTACTATAAGCTTCATATTCTAAAACAATACAGGTGATGAATAATGATATTGTCTGGATTCATGTCCTTGCATTTTAGTTCCTTGATTATCATGTGCTTATACTTTTCTAGTGATGAACAGCTTTGTGAACCTCTCAGCATTTTCCAAGATTATGAAAAAGTACGAAAAGGTGCACATTCTTGTCGCCATGAATCAAAATTCCTCTTCAGGTTCTCAGTTGCATTCCTTTTTTAAAGCTTAGATAAACAAAGAAGGAAAATGAAAATCACACACAGATTGTTTTCTTTGAAGATGTTTTGCTAAATATATATACAAAATGCAGATAACATCAAGAGGAGCATCAAAATTGTACATGGAAGTTGTGGATGACTCTTTCCTAGGCAATTCAGATGAGGCCTGTTGCATCTTTCTCTCTTTTCGAAGATAATAAGAGAAACTACTTTCACTGAGTGAGACTATTATTTACCTCCACCATGTGTTGTGGTTACTAATTTTGGACATGGTTTCATCATAGATAATTGATCTCTTGTAGAGGGTGGAGGCAACCTTCATCAAGAACTTTTCAAACTCAAATGGAAGAAAAGGAATGAAAACTTTGACGCCAAAACGAAGAAGAGAAAAGGGTAGATTAACACTCTTTTCAGGTGTCTGTCAATGCTAAGTTCTTTGTACATGACACATGCAAGTAGCGTGTTTAGTAAAAGTATTTAAAAGCACTTTGCACAAAAACCAATACACTTTTATAGTTATTTAAAGACGTTAAGATTTTTAACCTTGCAAGTAAAAGTAAAACCTTTTCCTTTTATATATTTGAGAAGGGGAAAAGTAAAACTTTTTTCTAGAGCACAACCACTCCAAACTAAGCCTCGGTTGAATTCTTTGCCTCAAACTTTCATACACGATGTTTTTTCCCCAACACGAAACGAGTGAGGAGGACATATTTTCCTGTAGTAGGATAGGGCCTCATTAGTCTTATTGTTGTCTTGTTACTGTCGGTCTTCTTTTCTGGTTGCACGATTATGCTACTCGTCGCCATTATTCTAAGAATAGAAACCCAAAACCTATTGAAGAAGAAGGAGGGAATGCAATACATGCAGAGCATATTTCCTCTTTACAGGTAAAAATAGACCAAGCAGAATCCACATAGTAAAAGAGAAATATTTGCGCAAGTTTCTTCTTTTTTTTCCTGTATTTTCACTGAGATCTAAATGGAATCCTTGTAGTGTATTTCTGTATGCCGTCCTACACCTGCTCATGCGTGCCTCAGACATATACTTCTGGAGAAAATACCGAATCAACTATCCGTTTATATTCGGTTTCAAGAGAGGAACAGAATTGGGCTATCGCCAAGTTTTCCTTCTTAGCTCAGGCCTTGCTGGACTTGCCTTGTCTGCTTTTTGGGCTAACTTGCACCTGGACATGGACTTGAGCACCCAAGAATTTAAGAAATTCACTGAACTGGTTCCTTTGGGATTAGTTACTGTAAGATTCTAAAAGTAACTAGAGTGTCCTCTTTGATGTTGCTTTGCTTTTTATAACCACGGGGATTTTTTTTTTTTTTTTGGCAGCTTGTTCTTGCCATCCTTTTCTGTCCTTTCAACATCTTATACCGATCGAGACGTTTCTTCTTCATTCGATGTCTTTTTCGCTGTATATTGGCCCCTCTGTACCCAGTAACATTCCGGGATTTTTTCTTGGCAGACCAGCTTACCAGCCAGGTTTTTTAAAGCTTCTTTAGTTTTTATGTTCTGCAATCTTTGACGTATCACAAGCTTGTGGTTTTAATTTAGCTCATTGCTGTATCTTGTACTTCAGATGCAAGATTTAAGGAGTTCAGTTTTGAATGTTTGCTATTATGGTCTGGGAAAATACTTTAGGAAGCAGAACAAGTGCCACAAGCGTGGTGTCTACAATACATTATACTTTGTTGTAGCTGCTGTCTCATACTCGTTGCGCTTCTTGCAGGTTTATATTCCTTTATTTTTTTATTTAAATTTGTTTTTTTTTAATTAATTTTTTTGAAATTGTAAGCTGTCAAAGATGTCAAACTTTTTTTTTTAATAAGAAAAATAGAGTATACCTTAGTCAAATCATAATAAGAGGGGCAATGTGTTATTTTGACTAAACACGAGGACTTTTTGGGAGTAATTTACGCATAGTATTGTTGTGTTCCATTTTAGCGATATTCCTTGTCGTTTAAAATTTAGTGTTGTTTTCACAATTTTTGCATTTTTTTTTTCCTTTTTTAGTCTCTGAAGTCAGAATGTCATCTTTTATGTTTATTGTTACTTTCCTTAAGTTGCCTATTTTATTGTCCCTTACGTCTCTTACTCTAATTTTGCAGCAGTTTCTCAAATCATTCGTCCAAAGAGTTTTTGATGTCGTTTCTCTGCCCTCTTCTGCCATTTTATTTTTATTTTTGTTTGCGCTGTTGATAAACTTTTTCTTTTCGACTCCCTTTTTTTGTCTTACATTTTTGCTGTGTTTTGTCGTTTTAAAACATTCCTGCCGTTTAGTTTTAATTGTGATTTTCCAATTTTGTTGTCGTTAAGGAGGCACCTCATTGTGTTATTTTGCCGTTTTCCCTTTTGTTTGTAACGTCGCATTCTGATTTTCATCCGATATTTTTTAAGTGTCGTTTGTGTGTTTTTCTTGTGGTCGTTTTGAAATATTGTAGGCATGCTAAATTCAATTCGTTTGCATTTGAAGGCAATTTCAATTTTCTTTACTTCCATTTTTGTTTTGGCTCTCCAGTATATAATTCTCCACATATTGATTGTCGTTACCAGATTTGTTGTTCATCACGGTTCTTACTAGTCGCCTTCTATTTTTGTAGCTATTCACAAATTTATTGTCGTTTGAATTTTACTGTCCTTTTTATAATTATTTCTCATATTTCTCTTTGTATTGTCGTTTACCCTTTCACTGCCTTTAAAAGCTTATTCAACGGATCTCCTCTGTGAAACAAATTCCTTGGCCAATGTTTCCTTATTAGATATCAAATTATCCATATATTTTAAACCCGTTTGGATCAAAACCAATTCATTACTCCAACTTTTCATGGTTTATTGCAATCTGTGAAAATTACATCTTTTTTTCTTTCAAAAACCCATTTAGGAAAACTGTTAAATCGCCCATATTTGCAAGTAGAACAACACAATTCTAACACGAATGAACTGTTTGCATGTGTGAAGTAGTGCCTCCGTCGTTTATTTGAAGATAAAGATGCAATGCATAAATACAATGGGTTGACATGTCTCTCAACAATTGTAGCAGTCCTTTTTAGAACTGCGTTTGAACTGAAAGGAGAAGTGACTTGGATGGCGTTTGCTATGATCAGCTCAGCCGTAGCCATGATGGTCAATACACATTGGGACATTGTTTTTGATTGGGGCCTCTTTAGGAGGCAGTCAAAGAACATATACTTAAGAGATAGGCTTCTAGTGCCACAAAAAAGTGTCTACATAGTTGCAATGGTAAGTGCATGACCAAGTGATTTAATCAGTAGGCTTTTTAGCATTTTGCTCTTCCAACTTTGACTCGATTGGTATCGGTATTTTTCCTCTTGAATTTTTAATTGTGACAATTTAACTTTAGATTTTGTAAAATGTGGAGTGCCACAAATCGAATACTCACGTTAAAATTTGGAAGAAAATACCCTCATGTAAGTAACATGACGTGTTCTAACCATCATTTTAATTTCAATTTTTCTCTCTAAATGAGCTAGCATGGTATGTATAAAAATATTTTGGTCCAAAATTTTGATAGTCTTTACCATTTTAGGTCACTCAAAGACACCTTGTTAAAATCAGGAATAATTTGTCAAAATTAAAAATTTAGGAAGTAGTTTATCATTCTTGAAAAGCTCAAGAAGACAATTGTGCCAATTGCCCTAATGAACATGATCATAAGTATGTTTTTGGCTGTGATCAATCTGATCTGTTTGTGGGATTTTGTCACACAGGTCCTGAATATAGTCTTGAGACGTGCTTGAACGCAGTTGGTGCTGTCATTTACGCTGCACTCTGCCCATAAACTGAGCATAACAACCACGGTTTTCTGCCTAGAAATTATTCACCATGGCATTTGGAACTTTTTCAGGTATATGATCCTAAAGTTCCCTCTTGTCTATTTGATTCAGTTTACAACAAGAAAAGACAACTTAAAAGTGTCCTTATTGCAAGCTTACATCTCGTGTGTGGTTATTTTGTTGTGTTACTGAACAAAATATGTACAATTAATTTAATCAGGCTGGAAAACGAGAACTTGAACAATGTCGGAGAATACCGTGCCTTTCGATCGGTTCCGCTTCCCTTTTGTTACTCCAATGAGGACGACGACAAGGATGATTGATCGTCGCAACAGAATACTTGTGATTGTGCACCAGACTCGCGAGGCAATTTCACCATTTCTTTGGAAATTATGTACAGTACTGAAATATTATCAGTTCTGTTACTTCCAAGAAGCTTGGAAAACCTGAAAGGGAAAGGCAACGTTAATTTCTTTTGTCTGGTTGTTCAAATGGTACACAGGGCAGTATGAATTGATTTATTCTCTGTTGTTTTTTTTTTTCAAGAAACCGTTAATATCAATTCCAAAGTGATTTTTTTGATTAATTATCTAACAAGTAATACTTATATAAAGAATGCTTCACACATTCCATATACTACATGGAAATTCTCTGTGTGACGGTTTGTCAAGGTTTTCCAGTGGCAATGTTTAGGATTCATAAAGGTTCACAATTTTTAAACTAAAGTGGAAAAGTCTCTTCCAATTGGCTGTAAGCACATGTGATTAGCAAACAAAATTTCATTAAAAAAAGTTTATAAAGAAATTATCCCAATAAGTTTTTTTTTTTTTTTTAAGAAAAATTAGACAAATGGTCTATTTTTTCCACTTTTTTTAAAAAAAAGGTTCAATTTTTTAAAAATTAATAAAATGTCTGAATTTTTTGAAATTTTTTTACAACAGTACATCATTGATAAATATCAGTTTATTATTGATGTACATCATTGATTGACATTAATACATAATTTATTAACTATAATTTATTAATAAATTAATTTATCATTAATCTACTAATAATTTATTATCAGCAAATTATTGAATGAACAAACTATCAAGTTAATAAATAATAAACTATAAACCATCATATCATTGATATATTATACTTTATCAATAATATACTTATGAGCATTAGTACATTATTGATTTACAAAAACAAAATTTTTTAATTTTTAAAAACTTCAACTATTTACTTAAAAAAACTCAAAAAGGGTCATTTACTTCATATTTTTTTCCATTTTATGTCATTCTATAAGAATCATATCATACCAAATAATTTGCCTAATATTTCCTTCAAAAAGAAAAATTGCCTGACATGCGTGGTCAACAAAATGACATGTGAACATTATAAAAAAAAAATGCAACACAATATAAATTCTACAATTTTGTTGGCTATTGACCGACCACGGAAAATTGGACTTACAATATTTTATAATTTACTTTCATATTATTATTATTATTATTTTGAAACGTCGTTCATGTTATTTTTACGATGAAAAAATAATAAAAAACCCGAAGGTTAGCGGAGGGTTTTAGGGGGTTTTAAGCCGCCACAGCCATTGAAGGTCAAATTTTCTTCCGTGTCAACAACGATTTTGGGCGACCCTAACTTGTTCTGATCTTCCTCATCGACCTCAACGATTCGCACCGCTTCTTCCGAGTCCGACTCGTCTCCAATTACAGCAAGCTTAAACATGTCCGCCTCAGCCTCCAAAGCCCTAGAAGAATCAACTCAGCCTCTGGATCGCCCAATCGACTCGAAATCCCGAGTGGAAGAAGAGAAGCCTCGAGAGGATCCGAATTCTTCCGAGAAGGTCGCCGACCCCGACAATGGAGGTCAAGAAGAGGCGGACGAGGAGGAGGAAGAAGGCGAGTGCGGGTTCTGTTTGTTCATGAAAGAGGGCGGGTGCAGAGAGAGCTTCATAGCCTGGGAGAAGTGCATCAAAGAAGCCGAGAAGAAGAAGGAAGACATTATCGAGAAGTGCTTCGAGGTCACCAGGGCTCTTCAGAAGTGTATGGAGGCTCACCTCGATTACTACGAGCCGTTGTTGCGGGCAGAGAAGGCGGCCGAGGCAGAGTTCGTAAAGGAATTGGAGAAAGAAGCAGCAGAGGCAGCAGCGGCAAAGGAATCGGAGCAGAATGATGCGGCTACAGGCGATTCGGAGCGGCAAGGGGCTTTGAATTCTGCTGATAAGTAAATTAGCTTTAATAGCTTATTGATTTTGTTATCTCTTAATTGAATTGAATAGAAATTGTTGTTCAAGGTTGTAGCTTGAGCGGTTATCAGGCTTTTGAAAATTTTTGGCCTTTTTTGCGGATATAAAACAGGCCATGTGATAGGAATAAAAGATTTAATTTTAAGCTTACATTGGTGCTGTTTATTGTTATAAATAACTGAATATTGAGAGTTTCTTTCTATAACTTTCTTTTGTGGGTGGATTAGAAGTTTTTACTACTATGAAATATTTTGCATACCTAGAATTTTATGAAAATGTTCAATAATCTGCGTTCTCATGATTTGATGAGTTTTGTACAAAGAAATCTTACTAAATATTAGCATCATTTTGTAAATGTTGCAAAATTGAAATCAATTAGCTATCATAAATTTATTCAATTGAGTTTATACATTTTTACAGGTGTTGTTCATATAAATTAAAGTTGACTGGGCTATATCATAGTTGTTAGTTTTTGTCAACTGAAATTCTATCCATGTGGGATAGAACTTTTCCATCCAACTGAACTTCGATAGAACTTTTCCATCCAACTGAACTTCTATCCATTATGGATTGAACTCCACATTTGGGAGTGGTAAAATTTACCCTGCTTTCAATGGGACTGGAATTCCAATTGATAAAACTAAGTTTTTATATACACCTTAAGCTTTTTTATTGATGGGGTGCCTATAGATTAGCTGAGAAGTTACACATTTTCACCTGGTGTTTTACCTTCAATTTGAAATGTTTGAATTACCAGACTTTAAGTTATATTTAGGGATCAGGGAGTTGAAGCGTAGATCATTTGATTACGTAATTCTGCAAACATTCAACGAGTATCAAGGCGTAGACCATTTCACCTGGTGTTTTGCATGCTTTTTATTCTTTATTGAATCTTCTGACGTTCCCACATGTCAGGATTAATTGAGTTCCTCGGAGTTGTGATATTTTGCAGCCACCTTGAAGTTTAAGGCGTACACAAAGACTTCATTTCACGATTATGAAGGATATCCCGTAAAATGAGGTTCATGAATATGGTACGATTATCAGTCTTTTATGGGAAAAAAAACACTGGTTATATGACTCATTTGTGGTATGTAGTATTGGCCCCATCTGGCTGGAAAAATTGCTTGGTCAATTTAGGTGGCAATGATGGTATGCAGGTGCATGTAAGAGCATTTTGAAGGTGGTTTTACCTAAATTGTCCTTCCAAGGTCATGATGCTGCGACTGCTGTTATATTAATATTGTTCAATACTGGCTCAATTGGTGTTTAGTGGGCGTACGAGTTGTTTTCAATGTGTTTGAGTACTTGAGTTATAGGTTTAAGCCCGAGGGATGGTAAAACTTTTAAAAAGTTGTTAAATACGCATTCATTTATTGTAGATTCCTGTATTAGATTAGGTTAAATTGATAGTTTTGGGATGGTTTGCATGTTTTCCAACTATTTCAAAGGCAAGGAGGCGAATAGATGGGAACATTGTTTCCAGTTTTTCAAAGCCTGGAAGAGTGAGGAGGAAAGTAGATGTAATTACACTCATTAAGAACGCTGCATATTTGAATTTACAAAAAAAAATTCTCTACCCCAAAAGAGAGGACAAAGAAATAAAAGAATATTTATTACTCAAAAGGGAAAAAAAGGAGAAAAACAAGGCAAAATCTTGAGGTGCCACTTCTTGACCAGTTGAATTTTTCTTCACTTTTTTCTTTAGTTTCCTCTATCCCAAAATTCCACGTCACGATTTCCATGGTTTCTATTTCTTTTCTTTTTTTTTTTTTGTTTTTTTTGCAAAATTTTCATGGTTGTCTTTATCCATGTGCCGTTGAAACATGGCCTCCTACTCATCTTTGTCCTCTTCATCATAGTTGAATGGTAGAGGCACGGATTTGAATGCCCTGTATTTGCCCACGTTGTTCAAATGCTCATTCTCCAACCTGTGTAAACCCCACAAACATAACAATACCAAGTTACTTCACAATCAAGAAAACTAACTAATTATGTTTGGAGAACTCAGTCTTCTTGTTTTGAATTTTTCTGTTTCTTTGCTTACCTGAAAAAGTTCCAAATGCCATGACGAATGATCTTGAGGCAGGCAACGATGGTGGTCAAAGTTTCCCGATGCAATAAAGAGATCTGGAAGTTAAGCACAGTTTGAAGCCAGCAAAATCTCAGCAAGATATTCATGTCCTGCAGATTTTCACCGAGTTATACGTCAGAGATCATGCTAGTGTACAGAAGCAAATCAAACTTTTTCGGCTACAAAGTCATGACTGAAACTCACAATGGCTCCAAAGTAGACACCATTATAAGGGATTAGGAGTTTGTCTCTCAACCAGCGGTTCCTAGAGTGACGCTGCAGAAGCCCCCAGTCAATAACAAGGTCCTAATATGTAGATCCAGGCCACAACTTTCCAACTCATTCCCTTGTCAATACTGTTTGCTGTTCTCACACTAACAGCTACAATGGTCAAGAAATATTTCAGCCCTTTGTATCCTTGCATTGGGTCCTTCTCTTCGAACAGACAGCAAAGGCGCTGGGGAAAAAAGGCAGAAAAATGTGTCAAGCAATGTTTCACAAGAACAATGTGTTTGTGTGTTTTCTTGAAGGACACAACACGAGTATGGGACAACAGCAACACGGAAAAGGAAAGTTCGGTTCACACTATGGGATTTGCAAGTGGTCTCTCTAAGTTTATAGTCTCCCCAACCGTAGTAACAGACATAGAATTCCACACTTGGCAAAGCTTGAACCTGAATGATTAAGTATTTTGGAGGAATTCCAATATGAAAAGCCGGAATGAATAATGAAAACAAGGAGAACAGGGGTTGCTTTAAGACGCGCTAACTGGCTAGTAAACTGATCTGCCAAGAAGAAGTCTGGGAGTGTCACCTGCAATAGATCAAAGTTGACACATTATTATTCGTCACACAAGTGAAATTCTTATTGCATAAAGAAAGGCACAAAAGTTCTAATACCAATTCATACCTTGTAAAGAGGAGCGGCGAGACAGTGAAACAAACATGTGAGGAAGAAGTAACGACTCGAGCGATATATGATGTTGAGACGGCATATCAATACGGCAAACAAAGACCGCAAAGAAAATATATATTTACAATGAGAGAATATTAGTTAAGGTATAAGATTTTCATAACAAAAATGGTCTCAATGAAGCTGCAACAAGTTCCAAATAACTTTACGACAAGCACCATAAGCGGAAGAAGTTCGTTTAGTGCTTTGTAGTCTTTAGTTATGGGGTCCAATTCCATGTCTAGATTTGACAGCACACATCCTAGTGCCAAGGCTCCGACAACAAAACTTATGAGAAGAACTTCTCGGTAGCCTAACTCCGTTCCTTGCTTGAAGCCAAATATGAAGGAATAATTGACTCGATATCGCCTCCAAAAGTATATTTTTGCCGCAAACATAAGCATGTGCAAGACCATGAATAAAAACAAACTGCAAGGGAAGTGTTGCGACATGTAAAACACTCGTGAGTTTCAAGAGAACTTGTGCCGAAAAATTTTGTATATGTTGGCATGAAAAGGTGAAATATGAATTAACCTGTAAAGGGGAAACATTGTGTCCATGTACTTTTTCCGTCCTGGTTTGTCCATGATGTTGTGTGCTCGGATGATCAAAATGAGGGCTAAGAAAAGAGCAGCGGTGCAGCCAGCAAAGAAACCTGAGGACTTCCCAATGAACAAATTTAGGTAAATTCTATTGCTTACGGAAAAAAAAAAATAGAAATTAGTTCTACCTGTCGCAAATGTTATTCGATGTCTCTCTCTCTTGGCTTTTGGCCTTAGGATGGCCATGCCTTTACTGCGGTTCACGTTCAAGAAATGCTTGATGAATGTAGCTTCTGCTCTCTCCATAAGCTTGGTAACCTATATGATAAAATTTATACGTGTTAGATTATAAGGAAACTTAGGAATCTAGATGTATTAAACAACTCTTCTGTGAATAGAAAATAATTAGTAAATTCTCACATCATCAGAGCTGCCAAGGTAGGAGTTGTCAACCATTTTCATGTAAGCTTTTGATGCATCTGTAGTTCAAAAAATATAAATTAACACCTATCAAAAGTGCTTAAATTGAATCAACATAATCATAAAAAAGGCTTCTTAATGAATAAAGGAAAATACCTTATCATACTTCTTCATAATCTTTGAAAATGCCAAGGTGTTCAAGAAGCTGTGAATTCCAAAAGAAAAAAAAATAGTACAAACATTTTACAAATTAAGATGATTATAATCCTACCAAACTGAACAGTATACAAACATTATAATGACCTAAAGCTCTTTAGGAGCCAAAGCTTCTGATAAAACTCGACGAAAGCTTGCTTGAGTTGTGCTTCAACTTTCCTCAGATTTTCCCTGTTGAAATTCAGCTCTGTCTGCTTGGGGACATTAAGAAAGCCCTTAATGGTGGAACGTGGAGTCTCAACAGTGTTATTCATTGTCACGCGGTCTAGTACTTCTAACAGAGCCGGTCTACATCCCCTCGTGTTCTGCGGTTTACGTTCTTCAGCTTTTTCGTTCTTCTTGTCGTCTTCACTCGATTCTTCTGATTGCTCTCCACGATTGGTTGATCCTCCTTCCTCAATCACATCCATAAAAGCAAATCTTCCTGCTCGTACAAAATAAGCATTCTCATCAAGCTATGAACTTTTTTTTAGGCTCTAATATCATAATAGAATTTTAGACAGCGCACTGCTTGGAGTAGAAGCAGATACCGCGGCAGCAGACGTTGCAATGTCTGAGGCCAGGCCAGTCATCTCCACCTATCTATCGTACCACCCGGTCGGATTCTCTACCTTTATCCGGAAAGCAATGAGAGCCTCCATCTGCTTGTTCAGCATTTCGGCTTCCTTCATCACCTCCTCGACTTTGGACTTGTAGAACCTGTCCACCTTGTTGAATTCCTCGTGCAGCCTCCGAAAGAAGACCAGCTCGTACTCCCCGCCTTCCTCCGCCGTCATCAGGAACGTCGTCTAGTAGCTCTCGAAGCCGCCCTCATTCACGGAGCTCACCAGAATGGACTGGCTTTCGATGTCTCCTTCGACGGAGCTGACTGACGAGCGTGTGCTGTACTGCCGGTGGATGAGGCCACTGAAGGCTCTGAAGAGAGTCGGCCTTCGGTTCAGCCCCGCCGGTAATGCTGATTGTGGCTTCCCTTTTTGCCTGAAGACTTGAATGTCTTTCAAAACGGTTTTCGGATGATTGTAATTCATGTATGCCTCTAGCCATTCCGGCACCATTTGTCTAGAAAATTCCTTCCCAAACTTCCTTTTTTTTTTTGTTCTTTTGGCTTTGCAATTATCTTAAAAAAGAATGGCAGTAAAAATATAACAAATTGTATCTAGCTAGCTGCTATATGCTTTAGTAGTTAACTAGACAAGTGTTTTTACGCAAGAAAACTAATATCCTGATATATAATATATTAAAATATGCAGCATTTATTACTCGTCCAAAGAACATTCAAAGAAAGCGCTCAAGTATTACATGAAAGTCACCCCAAGCGCGCTCCACTTTTTTTAAACCCGGTCTCGGTGACAACTTTCAAATAGGAATTTGGTGCTTTTGAAGGAAAAAAAAGTTGAAATTATAGGACCATTCTAATTTTTTTTGAGATCCAACAGTTTATTACTATAAGGTTGAAAGGCATGTAACAAAAAATATTAACTTCACAAAACAACGGCCACCCACTATTTCTATTTTAATGATTGTACATAAATGTGTAAAGTGAGAAATCAAACATTAAATGGTGAACCATATCGTGATGGGCAGAAAAGATGTGCTTAAATACTTTTTGACAAATATGTTATTAATAGTGAATAGTCTGTTCATTATTCATTTTGTATTTTCTTAATTTGAGTGCTTTGTATTCTAATGGAAATACGTGTACATTGCTTTGGAAATTATTTAATCTACATTGGTAATGGTAATAGATTTTCACGTTACGATGCCTTGATGACCAATTCTCAAGTTTAGTGGCATGATCAACGTATCTTTATAGGGATGATAATTATTGTTTACAATAAGTTATATGAATGCCAAGTTGAATGTTCAACGTGTCTGCTCTCGTAGGAGGAAAAAAAATTAGAAATTTATAAACGTGACTTTTTTTTTTCTCGGTAAAAGGCCCCAATCAAGGGACCAAATTTTATTAAGCATATAAAGACAGGCCATGTTACAGTCCAAAGTCTAAAGATTTAGCGTCGGATGAACACACTGGTTTAGAAAACCTACAAGAAACTCTGTGCTCTAATCGACGAAACTATCTATGTCCCTAACCCCATATAGAGATCTATAAAAAAAAACACAATAATAAAATTAGTTTCGATCAAAGTTTTTGATTTGTTATGTATGAAAAAGGAGAAAAAAAGTTGTAACTTATCTTTTCAAACGAGCTTTTATGTTGTTATAATTAATGTCGTACCTAGGTTTTATGAGAGATGATATTTATGATTACCGTACTAATAAAATGTGGTAGCATGTGATTCCCAACAAAGCCAACATTGGCTTTGCGATATAAAAAAATTACAGAGGTAATATAATAAAGCATGCATAATAAAATCGTTTACTGTATGCCTTTAATTCAATAAAATACTTTCTCTATACTGGGAGAGTGGATATTTTCCTTCAAAAAATAAAAATAATATTATTTAATTAAACATGTGGGTCCGACGTTATTATTGGGAAAGCATAATTTTGTTGCCATCGTGGCGTCGTTATTAGTGATTAAATGTTATGACATTGCTGGCTAGTACTACTAATGCTCACAATCATACAAGAAGTTTAGAAATGGGTCATTTTTTTTATCAAAATTTTACAAGAAAAAATACTGAATTTTCTTATTTTGAGAAATATCATTGTGATATTGTCGAACTTCTAAACTTGTCTCTTTGGCAAAGATAAGATTATAGTCAGCTGGTCTTAAAGTGCTAATCATGGACCATTAATCCATGAAAATGACAAGAGATGAACTATTTGTTAAAAGATTACACCTTAATTTGTCTTTTGATTTTGAGTCGTAATCATCCAATGGCCAACTCTAGTTTTAATGGATCTATCAACGCAAATGTCGTTTCCTTTTTCTCTCTTCTTTCTTTGCTTGAGTTGAAGGGAGATGGGAAGGGGCCTAGATTAGGCGAGTAATTATGGAGCCCATTTGTTCATGTGTATCATTTATATGCCGCATTGGGCTCAAATCTTTTTTCACGGAAGAAATTATATATTTAAATATCAACTTTCTAATTAACTGTGATACTTCTCTTCTCTAATAGAGTTGAAATTTAAATATCTTGTGAAAAATTTAGATAAAATTAAGTGGTATGTCATAACTTTTTATGCTTCGGATTAATGCCATAAATTTTTTGTGGCTCAAACACAAACTATGTTTTATTGACTTTTAACTAATCTCTGAAACTTCGAAATCTATGAGATGAATCCGAAGGCTAAGTTCGTTTTGTGGAGTTTTTCAAAATTTTTAAAAAGTTTAAGCCTAATGTTCACATTAAAATGAAACCGGCGAACAAGTAGAGACTTTGTAGAAACCTAATTTACACAGGAGCCGGCTAAAACTGGGCCACCTTGAGCCCACAACTTAACCAGCTTAGTACCCAAATTCAGATTGGGCTTGAGTTCATGGATGGCCAAGACAAAAATCACATTATCATTTATAATTTATATTATATATTATATATTAAATTATACCAAAAATAAATAAATAAACAAGCTTGAGATTTATAAAAAATAAGCCTTAAAAATAAGGTTTATAAAAATTTTCTGTAAGACAAGAGACAACCAACATATACCCACAAAAAAAAGAAGAACTCACGTAAATACCATCTTTTAGAATCAGTTTTTATTTACAAAATATAAGAAATTCTTATGTCATAAAATAAATTATTAGTTTCACACGTCTGCTTGAAACATCCCAATAAGACATGATCTCCTGAAAGCCTCTCACATGAAAGCCTCTCTCTCACATGTCCCGCTGGGATATCTTAACAAAAATAACAGAAACAAACACCGAAAAAAAAGAAAAAAAAAAAAAAGGCAAAAAAAAAAAATAATAAAACACATCTACATAACAACACCCCCGCCTACTTCCGGCCACCGCTAGTGACCATGGCCGCCGCACGTTCTTCGACACCAGTGACGATCTCCTCTTATTTTTTTCCCCTCTCTCTTTCTCTCTCTAGCGTGGCTCACCACCATCATTGCTGGCCTTGAACCAACCAGACATAGAAGATCCCGAGGCTTGAATCGAGGAGGTGAACTAGGACCAAGATGATCATGGGGATGGCGTGGTTCGATCAAAGCCTTTCCTCATGTGGAATGGCATAGATGAATTAGATCAACTTTATCTCGACCGAGGAGCTCGAATCGAGGAGGCGGATGAGGATCGCGACAATGCCCTACGCGATGGCGATCGCCATCCCTGACGACGCGATCGAGCCTGGTGAGAACGGCATCGACGTTGCTATACGCCCGGAGCTTCCCATCGACGTTCCGGGTCTGTCTAAACTCGATCTCAAAATTTGCCCCCGTCAGAACCGCATCGCCGTTTATAGATCGCTCACTTGTCGCCATCACCGTGGAAAATCTTGATCTCCGCCGTGGCTCCATCTTTGGCAAGCACGAGCTCCGTCGTGATGTCCGATAGCAAACGGAGTGGAGAGAGATGAAAGAAAAGGAAGAGAGTGTGAGAGGAGAGAGAGAGTCAGAGTGAGAGTGAGATGAAGAAGTAGAGGGCAGGGTGGTTTTTTTTTTTTTTTTTTGGTTTCTTGAAAGATGTTAAAATTTATGGCATCTTAACAAACTAGAGCCCACAACTTACACAGGGGCTGGCTAAAAGTGGGCCACCTTGAGCCCACAACTTAACAAGCTTGATACCCAAATTCAGATTGGGCTTGAGTTCATGCATGGCAAGAGACAGCCAGCCCAGACGCACTGAAATTTTGGGTTAACGAGACAATTGGTCCAATTATGTTTATTAAATTGAAATAAGACTTTAATTTATAAAAATTCTATAAATGTCTCATAATGATATCATTAAAATTATTTATATGTAATTATATAGTACAATATATGATATCATTAAGATAATTACTATATCATTAAGAATATTTTTAAGATATTTTAAATATTGTGCTAGATTTTAATTTTATAACAATAATTTGGACACGTATTATAATTTTTTCTAAAAATTTTAACTTGAAAATAAGAGTTAATGAGACAATTAGCCCAATTACGTTTATTAAATTAAAATATGACTTTAATTTGTAAAAATTCTACAAATGTCTCATAATGATATCATTAAAATTATTTATATGTAATTATATAGTACAATATGTAATATCATTAAGATAATTACTACATCATTAAGGATATTTTTTTAATATATTTTGAATATTGTGTTAGATTTTAATTTCATAACAATAATTTGGACACGTATTGTAATTTTTTCTAAAAATAAGGGTTAATGAGACAATTGACCCAATTACGTTTATTGAATTGAAATATGACTCTAATTTATAAAAATTCTAAAAATTCTTATAATGATATCATTAAAATTATTTATATATAATTATATAGTACAATATGTAATATCATTAAGATAATTACTATATCATTAAGGACATTTTTAAAATATTTTAAATATTGGGTTAGATTTTAATTTCATAACAATAATTTGGACACATATTGTCATTTTTTCTAAAAATAATAATTAAAACCAAAGGGATTTTTTGCACCCTTGAATTATTGCATATTTATAATTTACTCCTTGAACTTTTAATTTTAATAAATTACTCTATAAACTTATAAATATGTAATAAATCACACCCATCCATGGTAATGTTAGTTTTTTGACATAAATTAATAAATTGACATGTGATTGTCATATAAGTGATTGACGAAGAGCATGAAAAGTGTTTTTTTTTTTCATGAATACCAACTCAAAACAAAACAAATCCAAATTTTTTTATTTTAATAAAAACATTTAAAGATATTAAACACAATAAATTTGAGTTACAATAAATATAAATAATCATTCATGCTATCAATAAATTATTCATGTTATTTATAAATTATTTATGTTCAAGTTGTATGCTAATTTCATTCAAAAAAAAAAACTAAAAAAGGACGATTTATTACAAATTTTAGGTTCAAGGAAAAATAACAAATGCAGGATAATTTCAGAACGCAATGATGCATAAAGTCAAAACCAAAAAGTCTATCCACAAGCAGAAGCTATAAATCAATCCCATAATAATGATAATCCAACTCATATCATATCCACTTCCCCTTCTCCTCCTCTGCATAAAGCTCACTCCAAACTCTGCAACTGATTAATCTCTCATCAACTAGCCAAAAAATATGGTGACTCACTCTAGTTTATCTTCTTCATCATCCACATTTCTCTTCTCTCCTCTAAGTCCAAGTCTAAAACACCTCCATTATCGTTCCCCACCAAAGAGAGCCACTTCTCTCAACTTCAACACCAGACCTCTTTCAGTAGTCTCGTCTCTCCACTCGCCGGAATCTGACCCGTCAATCTCCCCGGAGGTCAGAACCTTCTGGAAGTGGCTCCAAGACGAGGGTGTGGTGTCGGCGAAGACGCCGGCGAGGCCTGCCGTGGTGCCGGAGGGGCTGGGGCTGGTGGCGCAGAAGGACATAGCGAGAAACGAGGTCGTTTTGGAGGTGCCCAAGAGGCTTTGGATAAACCCTGACGCCGTCGCTGCCTCGGAGATCGGTAACGTGTGTAGTGGGCTCAAGCCATGGATTGGAGTTGCCCTGTTCTTGCTGAGGGAGAAGTCTAGGGAGGATTCTAAGTGGAGGCTTTACTTTGATGTTCTTCCCAAGAGTACCAACTCCACTGTGTTTTGGTGGGTTTCACTTAGTTTTGAATAATTCAGTGTGTGTCTATATATACATGTATTTGTGTGTATATATATGTGCTGGTGGTTTTGTGTTCGAATGGTGGGGTTTGATAAGTTTCTGGTTTTGTGGTTCCAGTGCAGGTCAGAAGAGGAGCTTTCTGAGCTTCAAGGTTGGTTTATTCACTGTCTTGTACATTCTTCCATTTCTTTTTTTTGTTTTGTCATTTATTTTGCTGAGTGTCAAGTGGTTTCTTACGTAGCGGAAAGGAGAGTTTGTGGTAGGGTATGAAAAACAACTTACCGACTATACGCAATTTTGAGCTCTCAGAAATCAGAATCATATCAAATTGAGAATAATATTCATAATGTAAAACATAATGGAATTAAAATTAAATAGTTTAAAAATTGTGCTGGGCTCTTTTTCTTACCTAGAGAAATCTCCTAACAAGTCCTTAAAATTTTGTGGTCTTCTCTTTGTATTTCAACCAATTATATAAGTATTTTAGTTAGGCAAATGTATAATACATAATAAGTATAGAATAGTTGATAACAAATACTTTGGTGGTGTGAAAAACAATTGATTTTGGACTTAAATAGTATAATGGTGGTGACATCAAAAACATAATGTTATGAGAATAGTCAGCATGCCTGCAGCTCAAACGAGAGTTCCAAGCACATTGTTGTTATATTCAAACAGATTTAAAATTCATGTCGCACATGCAATATGCGATTTGGAGAGTTCCGAACTGCTTAGATAATAGTAAAAGGATAATGTATTTCCGCACATTCTAAACATTCCATGTCTTTGCAGGAACCCAACTTTTGAGCACGACACTAGGAGTGAAAGAGTATGTTGAGAATGAGTTTAGAAAGGTGGAAGAAGAAGTTATTCTCCCAAATAAGCGACTTTTCCCTTCTCCTATAACGATGGATGATTTCTTTTGGGCATTTGGGATACTCAGATCCAGGGCGTTTTCCCGCCTTCGAAACCAAAATCTTGTTATGATCCCCGGAGTAGACCTGGTAAGATCTAAGAAATCAATCTTTTATGCTTGTCAACAAAAAATAAAATAAAATAAAAATCTCTGTTGCTGCTGGTTTTTTATTGAAGTCGGTCAATTTTGTTAATCAGATCAACCACAGCTCCAAAGTAACCACAGAAGATCATGCACATGAAGTCAAAGGACCAGCAGGTCTTTTCTCTTGGGATTATTTGTTCTCTCTTAGAAGCCCACTTTCTCTCAAGGCTGGTGAGCAGGTAAAAACTTCTTTTTTCTGATGAGTAGAAAATGGGCATTTTAATGTTGTGTAAACCTTATGATCATATTACAAGATGCGTGTTTATCTGAAACTTGGAGGATTTGCAAATAGGTTTTCATACAATATGATATAAACAAGAGCAACGCCGAGTTTGCTTTGGACTATGGATTCATAGATTCCTTGGCAGATCGCAATGCGTTTACACTGACACTGGGGATATCAGACTCGGACCCTTTTTATGATGACAAACTAGATATCGCCGAGGCAAATGGTTGGGGTGAGACGGCATACTTAGATATCTTTTTGGATCGTCCACTTCCTCCTGGAATGCTTAATTATCTAAGACTGGTAGCTCTTGGAGGTACCGACGCTTTTCTCTTGGAAACTGTCTTTAGAAACTCTGTATGGGGCCATCTTGAGCTGCCTGTGAGCCGTGCCAATGAAGAGCTCATATGCCGAGTGGTCAGAGACACCTGCAAATCCGCTCTCTCTGGTTATAGCACCACCATTGAAGAGGTAAAAAAAATGACTTCACATCTTAGTAGAGAGAATTTTTCTTTGTAGTGAACTTTCAGCCTCAAAGGAATGTGGATGACAGGATGAGAAGCTAAAAGGAGAAAAATTGGATCCAAGGCTTGAGATTGCTGTCGGAGTAAGACAAGGGGAGAAAAAGGTGCTGCTACACATTGATGGGATTTTCAG
Organism: Artocarpus hirsutus; assembly: GCA_946598075.1. Taxonomy (NCBI): domain Eukaryota; kingdom Viridiplantae; phylum Streptophyta; class Magnoliopsida; order Rosales; family Moraceae; genus Artocarpus; species Artocarpus hirsutus. The sequence continues at coordinate 142,651 of CAMOHE010039743.1, forward strand.
GAAGAGAGAGCTGGAGCTGGATTTATTGGAGTATTATCAAGAGAGGAGGCTCAAGGAACTTGGTCTTTGTGGAGAACAAGGAGAGATCATCTTCTGGGAGCCCAAATAGAGCAAATTTTGCTTTTTATGAATGGGAAGGAAAGAGAACAACTTGACCCTTTAAAACGCCTCTTCTTCTACAGAAAATAAGTTCTCCACTGAGATTTATGGTCTATCCTTCCAATTTTGTCGAGAGCAAGATATGTACTGTGGAGCTATTAAGAGCCAACCCTAATGTATACACCGTATGGATGATTTGTATAGGTGTATGCAATGAAGTTAAATGATTTCAGCATTTCTATGACCTTGAATTGCGTTCTGTTCAAAACACTTGTAGCCCATAAATCTTTCTCTGTTTCACTCTCCACAAACAGTGGATTACGCAGCCTGCAAGATTTTTCAATTTTCTTGCACCATTTGCCGAGAAAATTTTATTTATGTACACAAAGATCTGTCTGCTTTACTAGTCAATTGATTTTACATTTTGTAGCTTCCCTATGCAAGGTCAGCCAGGAAAGGTAGTGGTAAATTTGCTTCTTTTTATGCAATCCCGTAAACAACATTTGTCGACATAAAGATGCAAACTAGTGGCAAAATTATTCTATTCTAATCATGATGTATAATAATTAATGACACTGAACACTTGTGAACGAATAGGCATATATATAAACACTAAAAATTAAAAAAAAAAATGAACATAACTTAGATGCCCAATATGGGAACTCGGTCGTCCTTTGTTACCGTTTCCTACAAAACTCTTGGGTGTGGGGCGTATAAAAGGTAATCAATGGCTCTGTTATGAAGGCCGTTGTTATTAACCTTACTATGTTGGAGCGCTTCCGTGGAAAACACTTTCAGAAGATAAATTAAATTTGATTGGTTGCAGTCACCCGAGTTTAGTTGAGCTACCAGGGCTAAATAAGTCATCACAGCTTGCTCCCTCGCAGAGGCACTCTTCAGGATTTGAATAGAAATAATGTTCCTCCTTTGGCCTGTCTGGAACAACCCTGCGTCGACTTGGCTGTCCCATCCTTTTCTCGTGAGCCGCTTGAACAGCAGCCGCAAACTCATTCCATGGAAGCGTCCCGTTTTGATGCAGATCTAATAACTCGATAAGTTTTTTCCGATCCAATAAGATGGTTCTTTTGAACCCAAGATACCTGTATAGAAATATTTATTGGGGCTTAGGAGCATCCGAAAATCTTAAGAATCCAAAAAAAAGGGTTTAGTTTTCTTCCTTGATAAAGACCCTTTTTGCAAGAGCATCTACATACCTACGATGACCTTCAACAACTTTTGCCATGTTTCCATCATAGGTGGGAATAAATGTGTTGCTGGCTACAGAAACCATAAAATCTAAAGCAGCCATTTGAGATGAGTGATTCTGGAATTGTTGCAACTCCTCTGGAGCAAGCAACATTTCCTTTTTAGCCTGAAACGATAAATAATAATAAAGTATGAGATCCTACACACAAGCAAACAACAATAAGAAAAAAAAAACTAATGTTAAGGACATGGATAGTATCCTTGAAAAAATAAGGATAAACAATAACAATTCATATAAAAGGAGATGAATATTCTAGAGTCGGTGCGACCATCAGATGGGACCTTGGTGAGGCCACTGGCTTATATAGTTTATAGGAATTTGTTTCAAACCCAATCAGCTTTTGCTGATTATAAAAGCAAACCTACCATGTTACTTTCCATAGTATTCAATACATTGTTTAGAACAATTCTTAGCTGATGATACTTATCTAAGCAACCACATTATGGGCATATTTGAACTACAGCATAAGCCTCAATCATCAAATTGTAAAATTGCCTCCTGATAGCCAGTATTTCAACAAGGACAAATGTCTTTGGCAATGATTAAACCTACAAGATATAACTGATCTAGCACATGCCCATAATGAAATTACATGGTGTAAAACAGTAAATAAACTCACTACTCGTGGAAATGCGGCTCTTAGTGCCGCAAGTCTCCGTTCACTGCCATAAATCTCACCAGCTGCTATATAGATCTGTGTGTTCTTATCAAACCCCAATGCTCGCAAAACTAATGTTGCCTCCTCTGGAGTAAGAGGGCATAAGCCTTGTGATCGTCTCAATTCAGAATCTATTTCTTTATCTCTCCACCAAATGTATGCATATCTGAATGAAATAAGTCAATCCAATGAACAACCCATAAGAGTTGCAACATATGCTTAATACATACTTCTATATACTAAAGAAAAAAAGACAAACACACTGATCACTAGGCCCATATTAATTACTCCATCCCTTTTTATGAATACCCCCTTGCAATATTTCTGTAGATAGAAAGCGTATCGCTTCCACAAAAAAACATTAGAAGCACAAATATGAAAAAAAATATCATTTGTCCAACCCTTAACTGAGCATCAAACAGCAAAGTATTTTCATTTGTCCAACCCTTAACTGAGCATCAAACAGCAAAGTATTTCCTTTTGAATATCACAAACCTCATTCTTTTGAGCTCTTCAGCTTCTATCTCAGTACAGCCACGAGTACAACCCGAGAAAGACAACATGTCCATCTCATATCTTAAATGTAAAGCCACAAAAGTTCCCTTTTCCTGAAGTATGCGAACCAGTTTGTGTCCCAAAGTCTCAATCTGGGGAGTAAATCTCAAAGCCTGGAAATTAACACGACATCTAAGTTTCTGAAGATAAAGAGGAATCCCATTGTTTGCCAAACGTGCATCTGTCTTATTGAAATGCAGCACCCTATACTTCTTGAAAAGTGGCAGAATCTGCATAGTCAAATTAAAGGCCATCAGAAGTAAGGGTGTGCGTTTACAGAGAGATAGGTTCTGAATCATCGGTGTCCTGCTTCATAAACCATAAATTTTCAGAACACTGCTAAGTGAGTGTTTTTGGCATGAAATTTTCTTCTGACATTTTATGTCCAATTACTGAACAATTTTTTTTCCCTGAAAAATATGATAGGAAAACAAATCCTACAACCTGTTGCATGTAGTAATTGTCGTTTGACCAACTAACAGGAGGCATTTGAAGCGGTTTGTGCCCGTGTCTCCTGTTAAACCTTTTAGGCAGTCTTCTGACAATTCGGACTTCATCTCTCAGCGAATTAATGAAATGCCTCACATCAAAGATATCTTCAAAATTACTGAAGAAGAAAAGTAAGAGTTTACAACTGCAACAAGCCATTGGTGAAAGTGGTTAAGCAAACATAAATCAATCAACAAATATACCTAGGATCAGCCCAGAAAGATGTTTTATCAAGCTCTGGAACAACCAATGTAAGATTTAAAAGCCGAGCAACAGCCACCATATCGCAGATCTGAAATGCCAGTTTTGCTGTCAAGAACTAGAGTCCAGGGGTAGCAGAAAGGGAAAGATATGGAAGAGAAAAAACAAAAAACAAAAAGAAGGAGATGAAATAACTAGTACAAACCGCTGCACGCATTTGATTCAAGCCCCCATTGCAGGACACTGTAAGAAAACCATTACTTTTATATTTTCCTGCAAAATTCAGGACTCAAGCTTCATTTGTCACCCCAAAAACAAAACTACGAGAAATAACTCAAAAAATTCCAAGTAAATCTAAAATATACGATTTGACAAAAGCTTCTAGAAAAAAAAAATTACACACACGGGCACACAAAAGAAACGTTCTACGATTACTGTTGTAATTACAGAGCAAAAGTTGTTTACAATTTTGAATAAGTACAAGGATATTCCTCTAAATTAGTACGAAAAGAAAATGGTTTGCTTTCACAAATTAGAAGGCATAAACTTGAGGTAAGCTACAATAAAAAAGGCTTATTTTGTCTAAAAAATTATTGCATCTGCCCCCCAAGATTATGGATATAAATCACTAGATAGCGTAACATCAACAAGTACAATCAAAATTTCATCGTCTCACTCCCGTCAAAAAAAAAAATTCATTGTCTCATCGCATGTCTATACTAGCCAACTTATATCACCCATAAAAAATTGAAACTTTAAAGCGAATATTCCAAAATGACAATCACCACAAGGGGCGAAAACTGTTGCATGAGTTTTGACAATTGTATAATTAGCAAAAATAATTTACAAGCCATCCCCACATCTCTAAAGATTGCATGGTCTTATCTTTAAAACTAAGACATCAATCCAATAAATTAAAGAGGAAAAAAATAAAAAGAAAAAGGAAAAAAATTATTGGACATAAAAGTATAAGACTGTTTGGATGACCCTAAATTTACCAGCTTTAAGATTGCCATTATGCATTTTTATTTATTTTTTTTTTTTTTTGTAACACTCGAGATTCCAATAATCATACATTATGTTGCACCAAAATCCTTGCGAACTATTTTCCCTGATTCCTAAATTTTATTCATTGGAATTGAAGGGGGGAAAAACTCACTCGCCGGAACAAGAGGTGGCGGCGACGGCAAGGCCTCTTCGACGCGAAGCGGAAGCAGCTTCATCTGCGAAATCCGATTGGTGACATTGGAGAACAAATGCGGATGCCATAGCTCGCCGACGGCCACGAGCTGAACCAGGCACGTCCACACCAAAATGCTGGAGCACACGCGAATGAACCAGACCTGCAATCGCGTCCGCTGGATCACCGGAGCCGGAATCTTCTCACAGCGTACCGGTACACCGTCAGATCTAACCTCCATTTCTCTTCTACGACACACCACATCGCCGTCTCATCGGCAAATTCCGATTTTCCCGATCATGCAATTCAAATGCACCTTATCAACTCCTCAGCTTTTTAGAAATCAAAACCAACCGCATGCGAAGCCCTAGCTCCTATTAGCCCCAACTTCTGAAACCAGAGCGAATTTAAAAAAAAAAAAAAGATAAAATAAAAACCAAAATATTCTCAATGCGCAAAATTTCAGATTTTCTGAAGGATGAACAGAAAACGCAGAACAAGTTGAAAAAAAAAAAAGAAGAAGGAAGATTTAGTTACGAGAATCTGAACAACGCAACGAAACAAAGTCAGATGCTTTTTAAATTTTCTTTTCGATTTCCCTTTCCGGGAAAGTCCTTTGTTTTTCTCGCCCTTTCTTTCTCGCGGCACACCCGCCAAGTAATAGCAGCTATAAATTCTTCATTTTCGTATTAATTTTTTCCTTCTAAAAACAAAAATGGAAAAAAATCTCTCTCTCTCTCTCTCCTCTCTCTCTCTCTCTTGTAGAATGTTGGCGTTTTGTTGGTAACTACTCAACTGGATTCAGGCTTTTGAAGGAAAATCACGGGCAAAGAGGTCTCCTTTTCTACTTACCTTATTTTTATTTCTTGCAAATTTATTTTTTTTTTTTAATTTTGAAAATTTGATCTTCTAAGGTTTGATTTTTGGGATTAAATTTTCAGACTTTTTCTTTCTTTTTTTTCAGCAGAGAGAATTCTGATAAACAAAAAAGTATTTACAATGACATTCCTGACCTTAGTAATTGTAATTTTTTTTTTTTTAATGTTTGTTGTGCTAGTCTTGTGTATCTAGATTTCTACCGCGGCGAAATTCGTGTACTTCTGTCCAAAAATTAACCGCGGTAAAAATGTCCCAAGAAACATTAATATCTCTTTTATTAAAAAAAAAAAGAGAAAAGGTAAATTTTTTTAAGAATAATAAAAAAATACGTATTTGCTTTACAACCATCAAATTTATAAAAATAAGAATAATAGTAGTAGTTTTGACGGTTTCAAAATGTGCACAATTAATGATGAAAAGTCCCTGATAAAAAATTTAAAAATGACGGAAAAATAAGAAAATATCAAGCTACTAACATAAGGAGAATATTTTCTTATTAGTTAATAACAATCAATCACGTTTCAAATCTGGCATAATTTTGTTTGATTTATGGAATAATTCGATCTACTTTTGATTTTCTAGTTGTAAACAAATCCTTTTCATCTTTTTTCCAAGTTTATCCATCATTTTTGCGTTTAGTCAAGAGTAGAACTTTTACATAACAAACCAATTACATGGCGAGAGCTTGCAACATTTTTGAAATATTTCATTTCCACCGTTCAAAATTGACCATAAATACAAAATGGAAAGAAAGATTAAACATACAAATTTTTTTGGTTGAGCTCTTTCTAAGTTAAGACACCCAACTCTTTTAAGAAAATTGCATTTATTTGCTAGAGTCTACAACCAAGTCCTTTTGAGGGTAGAAGAAGTAGAACTAAGCAAAGCACTTCTTCCCATTCTCAATGAGGAATCCAAATTTGTATTTTTAGTATTTTTTGCTTGAAAAACATATATTTTCAGTATGGCCATCTATGGCTTGAAGTTGTGTGATTCTTTAATTAGGAATATAGGACAATTTATTCACAAGCTCAAATTATAGGACAACCTTGTCCTTTGCTCATGAAAGTCGAATTTTTCACCTTCATATCCCAAACTTCCCTTTCACGAAAAGTTTGCCTTTGTTTTTTCAGTGTGTGAAAGAAGATCAAACAAAAGTGGTGAGGCAATTATGTTGGGAAGGGTAGGTAAAGGACAAAGAAGTTATGTTGGGAGAGAAAATGTATGAACTATGAAGTATGAAGCATATTTTTATAAATGAAAAAACCCACTTGAAGTTTTATTATTATTGTTGTTGTTGTTGTTATTTTTGTTGTTGTTCTTCTTCTTCTTCTTTAGGATGAAAACCCACTTGATCATCAAGTTAGATTTGTCATCCAACTATACAAGTTATTAATCATTTTAATTAGTATTTTTTAGTGGGTTTGATTTCTACTAATTCTTGGGCACGTGATGAATGATAGTAAAATATTGTAGCAAATTACACAAAGCTTCAATATATACTCAAATGATATTTCAAATGAAAACCAACACTTTTACCCCCTTGCAAGGCTTTGCAAAAGGGTCCATACCATATTATGTAGAGAGAGAAAACATAATAGTTTGATACCTTTTCTTTTCTCTGTTAGTTGCATTTGAAATAAAGTTCTCCTTTTTTGCCATCATCAAAATGAAAGCAAAAAGGGATATCCCTAAATAGAGACTTAATGGATAACCTTTCTTTTGATTCTTGCTACGTGTAAACTTCTTTCAAAAATAATATCCAATATATAAACTATTTGAAATAATGTTGTATATTTCTTATTGGTGAATTGATGATCACCATTCACCGCTGTTATAAATAACAAATTCAAGTGAGTTGTGACCAATAGACTTTTACTTCTAAAGGTAAAATTATGAATTAGTCCACTTAAACAAAAAAAGGGATGAATTAAGGGTCTCTTTTTTATTAAAAAAAATACAATGCTCAACTGCTAAACTCAAATTCTTACTCCACCTTATGCAGCCGCGGAGCGACTCAAATTTTTAAAAATTAAATTTTAGTCCCAAATTTTACATAAAATATTAATAGTGCCCCGTTCATTTTTTAAAATAAATCTTAGCCCTAAAAGTCGTATAAAATATTAATTGAGCCCTACATAAATTTAAAACAAAAAATTGAGCTTTACCTCTTATATAAAATCAATTGTGCTGTGTATTGTTTAAGAAAAGTTATAACTATGCTAACAATTGAAATATATAACGTATATTCGTCAAAAAACTTGCCTCTAAGTTTTTTTATTAGTGACCCCATTGGTGATTTTATGCCATGTCATTTCATGACAGAGTGGTCAGTAAGAATGGCCTAACTTGTTATTCTAATACTAAGAGGAGAATAAAATAAGATAAAAATATTATATTATCATGCATTAATTAATATATTATTCACTGTCTTACTTGTAACCGGACTCTTCAAGTATCAAATGTTCGATGCCTCTGCTTATAGTCACTAGTATGTGGAATAGATTGCAGCCATAAATATCATAGGAACTGATGTCATTGGTGATGCCCATTAACTATTAAATTGTGTTATTCACATTGACATTGCTATAAATACAATTTCTACTTTGGAAGTTCACCAACCCCATTGTTTCACAAAGTGGTTTTGTGTTGTGTCAAAAAGAATAGCTTAAACCAATGATTTGAACGTTTTTTTGTTTCAAATATTGTAATATGTGAAAGGTTCAAACTAATAGTTTGAAGAATTTTTGATTCAAAATATTATAATATATAAAAATTTTACATTGTACTTGCACTTTGTATTATAATTATTTTTTATTTTTCACTTTACAGTGTAGTTGTTAAAACCTTTATGTTATAGACGATTTAAATAATTGAGTTTGACCCATTGAAGTAAACTGAGGGTTAATTGTATACAAAGTTTGTGATAGCCTAACTATATGGTATAGAAGACACTATTTTATTCACTCTCGAAGTCAGTCAGAAAAACTTGTGGAACACTACTAGGAAAACTTGTCAAGCCTTTTGAGTTAACTTGATCAGCTGGTTAATTTCCATTAGGTGTGACCAATTCCCATTAATCTGCCATTGGAAGACACATAAAACTCTCTAGAAACAAATACACATCTTGGTTTTGGTTGCCTTGGTTTATTTAATTGATAATTTTGGTGGTAAAGTTGTACCGGCAGGGCAATTCATATTATGCTAAATTTGTTTATATCAACTTACTATTAGTTTCTTCATTCCAAGCACTAGTTTTGGGGATCCGCGCGACTATATTTGACCTCTTAAATTCTCCCACCAGGGTTTTGTTGTCCCATTGCAGGGAGAAAAAGACAAAAAATAAAAACAAAAAATACTTTTTTTTTTTTTTTGTTTGCTAAATAACTCTTTTTGTTTCTCCCATGTGAAGATCTGATCCAACAGATTGCTAAAGTTTGGCATCCATAACTATAAACGTCAGTTATTGCAAAACAACCTATTTCCATGGTAGTTCTTCTTCCTTGAGAAAAGGCGGTTATTCAATAAAAAATTCATCAAGGCAAAACTGATAAATAAGGAACACCTGGCTCAGTAGTTATTTCAAAGCAAGGCTCCTAACATCTTAAGAAAATGATAAAGGTCTCCCTCAAAAATTAATAAGGTCTTCCCTATCTAATAGGATAAGATTTTGGGTTAAAGAGATATGTGACCCCCTTTTATTTATAGGGTTAAAATATATCTGTAATTTATAAATGTTTTTTA
>CAMOHE010039744.1:0-14372 GCA_946598075.1 Artocarpus hirsutus
TGGCGGCGCGCCTATGATGATGATGTTATGGTGTAACACTTGGGCCCTTAAGATAAAATGAATAAAGTTTTAATATGATTGATGTAATGAAAGATATGTTCTTATGAAAATGTGCCTAGTGCACTATTATGATGATGATAATGATGAAGTTGATGATGCTCATGAAATATTTTTAAGTTGTGAGAATTACAATGTACTTACTAAGCATTAGCTTATTCAAGTTTTATATCATGTTGCAGATAAGGGTAAAAAAGTTATGGAGTAGGCGGAGGACACTGACAGGCGTGTGAGCTCAGGAAGATGGTTTGCAAATGGAAGAACGCCATGGAAAGAGATTTTTATGAAATGAGTTTGATTTTTGATTCTGAATATGCTTATGATTTTTGAATTTTAAGGATATGTCTTAAAAACTATTAAGAATGTTTGTTTAATGTAATTTTAATTATTTTATAAATTTTCTTCCGCATTTGAAATTTTAAAACTTGTTTTAAAAGAATTTTTTTTTTTTTTTAGTTAGGCCTGCCGACCACTACTGGTCGGACTGCCGAAGAATTTTGATCGTCCTGTCGATTGCCAAGTTTCGGCCTGCCGATCTGGTTAACTTTGAAAACCCCATTTTGCTAAGCCTCGGGCGGCTTGCCGATGGATGACCTTCGGCCTGCCGGTCGAGTTCGGCCTGCCGAAGTCACAAGTTGGCCTGCCAAAATGTGTTCAAGGAATTTTATTTTTGTTTTAAAAGGTTAATTTAATTTTAAATAATATTAGCAAACTATTTACAAAATGTTTATGGAAAAACGAATTGTTATAATTAAGTAATTTAGAAATTTTTGTAAATTGTATAAAAATACAGATATATATATGTATGTACGGATCCTGAGAATGCTTTTCCAAACTATGATTATAAATATGAATTCAAATACATAATAGTTTTGCTACAATTAATGGTTTAATGAATGAATGTAACGATATTTGTGACGTCCGAAAAAGGGGGCATTACAGTGAAACTATCTTTTGTAGCTTTGAGACCTAACTAATTGCTGTGCCACCCATAGTATAAATATAACCGGTGGTACTCTTTCTGCAATCAATATCTCTAGCCATATCAACATCTACATATTCCTGTAATCCTAAGTCTGACACACATAGCTAAACTTGTAGTACCTCTCAAATGTCTGAGAATCTACTTCAGTGCCTCCCAATGTTACTTGTCTGGATTGCTCATGTACTACTCACAACTCCAATTGCATATGCAATATCCAGTTTGGTACATACCATGGCATATATGAGACCGCCTATAGAGGAAGCATAAGGCACCTTGGCTAGTAGTCTCATTCCTACTCCGTGGTCGGTGATTGCTCCTTCGATAACTTGAAGTGACTTGTCAAAGGAATACTCATAGGCTTGGCATTACTCATGTTGAATCTATTCAACACCTGTTCAACATATTCTTCTTGTGACAGTTTTTGACCACTACTGTTCCTTGTTATTCTCATCACAAGGATTTGTTTTGCAGCAAATCCTTCATTGCAAACTTCTTAGATAGCTCCTTATTCAGCTTATCAATCTCTTGTTTGCTTCCTCCTGCTATTAATATGTTATCGACATATAGAAACAATATGATATAGGAGTCACCAAAATTCTTCACATAACAATAGTGATCTCCCTGACATATCAAGAAGCCATTGCTACACATGAAATTGTCAAACTTCTTGTACCACTGCCTGTGAGCTTGTTTGAGGTCATACAAGCTCTTTTGAAGTTTGCACACTAAGTTTTCCTTACCCAGTACTTCAAAACCTTGTGGTTGCTTCATGTAGATCTCCTTCTCCAAATCACCATGGAGAAAAGCTGTCTTAACATTCAACTGTTCCAAGAACAAGTCTTCATTTACCACTAGCACAAGTACCATTCTGATCATGGTTAGCTTCATCATCGGAGAAAAAATCTCACTAAAGTCAATGCCTTCTTTTTGTTGGAAGCCTTTTACCACCAGCCTTACCTTATACTGTTTGCTGCCATCACTTTCATCTTTTATCCAGTATACCCATTTGTTATGCAAGGCCTTTTTGCCCTTTGGCAATTCTGCCAATTGCCATGTTTGATTAGACATTAAGGAATCCATCTCATCCCTTATGGCTGACTCCCACTTGATCGATTCTTTGGCCTGCACGGCTTCATCATAACTCTTCGGTTTACCTTTGTCAATCAACAAGATGTGATGCAGAGAAAGGGAGTATCTCTGCAGCGGTCTAATTGTCTTGCTAGATCTCCTGACTATAGTGGTAGGAGTTTTCTGGTTTCCCTCTGGAGCTATATTCTCTTGATCTTCAACCTCTAGATTTTGCACCTCCACATCAAGAAGATCCTTCAATGGAATCATCTCGGGCTTCTTAACTTCAAAACCTGAACTTCTGGAATCAGTGCCATCTCTGTTCCCATACAGAACACCTTCATTGAAGGTCACATCCTTGCTCCTGATAATCTTTCGATTTTGGTCATCCCATAAACAATAACCAAACTCAAGTCCACCATATCCATCAAGGAAACATTTCTTTGACTTTGCATCAAGTTTACTTCTAGCAGCAAGATCAATATAAACAAAACACAACCAAACACTTTCAAGTATAAGAGGTCAACCTTTTTACTACTCCATACTTCTTCTGATAGCTCGAACTTCAGTGGTGAGGATGGACTTCTGTTGATCATATGAGTTGTTGTATTAATTGTCTCAGCCCAAAATGACTTTGGTAGCTCTACATGCAACCTCATGCCTCTGGCATACTCGTTCAGAGTCTTGTTCATCCTCTCAACTATACTGTTCTGTTGTGGTTTCCTTGGAATAGTTTTCTTCATCTTTATTTCATTTTCAGCATAGTACCACTTGAAATCATCATCTATGTATTCTCTCCCATTATCAGACTGCAAGCACTCCACCTTCAAATCTGTCTCATTCTCTACCCTAGCTTTCAATCTCTTGAAAGCATCAAAGACATTAGATTTGTTTTTCAGAAAGCAAACCCATACCTTCCTACTTGAGTCATCAATAAATGTTACATAGTAACTTGAGCCACCTAGAGAAGTAACCGTCGAGGGTCCCTATACATTCGTATGAACTAGCTCTAATTTCCTAGACTTGGACTCTCTACCTATCTTTGAGAAACTGACTCTCTTCTGCTTCCCTAAGATGCAGGCTTCACACAAACTGTGATCAATAGTTTTCAATCTTGATAGTTTTCCATTAGAGTGAAGCACCTTCATTCCCTTCTCACTCATGTGCCCGAGCCTATAGTACCATACCTCAGTGTTGACAGCAGAGTCAGCAACTGCTATGGAATCTTTGTAGCTAGAGTTAATGTAGAGATTTTCAACTTTACGTCCCTGAGCAACGACCATTGCTCCCTTTGTGACTTTCCAACCGTCATAATTGAAGGTCACATTATATCCTTCGTCATCCAATTGCCCCACCGAAATCAAGTTTTGCATAATTTTGTGTACATGTCTCACCTTCTGAATCTTTCACACAAACCCATTAAGCATTTTCATACTAACATATCTAATGGCAACAGTGTCCAAAGGTACACCGTCAACAAGGTAAACCTTACCATGATTTCCGGCAACGTAATTCTCCAAGACATGACGATATGAAGTAGTGTGGAATGATGCTCCTGTATTTGTTGTCCATGAATCAAAAAACTTGTCAACAGACAAGAATAAAGCATCATGTGCCTCTTCAGTGGTGGCATTTGCAGCATTAGTGTTCTTGTATTCGTTCTTCTTTGGAGCCTTGTAACTCTTTTTCAAGTGGCTGGTCTTTCTACAATTTCAACACTTCACATTCCTACTGTTCCTTGACTTACTTCTCCCATTCTTCGAGTTGCCTCTTTTGCCATTATCCCTATTAGAATGCCTCTCAAGTTTCCTGCCCCTATTCTCAACATTAAGGGCCGAGTTCGATGTTGAAGCTCCACCAGAATCCTTCCTGCGATTTTCTCCCTTCACAATAGAGTTTCTGACATCAACAAACTTTAATTTTGCATTCCCAATTGAATTGGTAATGGCCAACCCTCATGGGTTCCCAACTATTTGGTAGCAAGGCCAAAAGGATTAGGGCATTGATCTCATCATCAAATTTAATCTCCATCGAGATCAAGTGATTCAGAATGGCATTAAAATCATTTAGATGCTCTACCATCGAGGCACCTTCAGGCATTTTTAAATTGAAGAGCTTTTTCATGAGTGTATCTTGTTATTGGCCAAAGGCTTCTCATCCATGTCTGACAAAGCCTTCATCATCTCTGCTGTAGTATTCTCCTTCGATACGTTGTGGGCCATGTTTTTTGACAAAGTCAAACGGATCACATCCAGTACCTATCTATCAAGGAGATTCCACACATTATCCTTCATGTCTTTGGGCTTATCTCCTAAGGGCAGGTGCAGTTTCCTGCTATAGAGGTAGTCTTCTACTTGCATCCTCCAATAGGAAAAATCCAAACCATCAAATTTGGTGATACCGGTAGCTGACCCTTCTTCTCCCATCATTGTTCTTGACCCGAACCTATCTCTGATACCAGTTGTTGGGGAATTAGGCACTTCTTAATTCTAAGGACCACTAAGAACAAATAATTGCAAAAAAGGAAAGAAGAAAAGAGAGACACCAAATTTTTATACAAGTTCGTCCAAATTTGAGACTACGTCTTGTTTCTGCTGCTGTAGATTTCATGATGATGAAGGAGATTATACATTATATGAGAAATTTATCACACACTCTCAATTTGTGTTTCCCAAATCTCTCTCTTCTACCTTGTACCCTCTGTGGGAATTTTCTTTTTCTTTCAACAATAGAGCTCTCTCTCAAAATATGCCTAACTCAAAATAATGTCATTTACACTCAACCCTAGTAACCTTATGTCTATTTGAATACCCCAAAGATGAGAAAATCCTAACAGCAACATGTTTTGGGCTTTCACAAAAATACTGACTACAGCAAAAAATCGCAAAGGGGCAAATCTCTAGCGCTGCGAAGCCCAAAACTAACGCCGCGGCGCTGGTTTGATTCTAGACGGGGGCCACGGCGCCCAAAACTGGCACTATAGCTCCAAGGCACTGCCCTTTCTACCCTTTTTATTTTTTTTTTTCCTCTTTTCTCTTTTGCTAGGTTAATTTGGCTCTACATCTGTCAACAAACTCTTTGTTTGAAGATTAACTCATAATCAACCTGTGCAGATCATCAATAATAACTCAGCCTTAGTACATCAATAATATCTCAGCATATGAAAAAATTAATAACTAAAAATATGTAAGATTTGGGGTCATTAGACTTACCTGAAACTCAAATTAAAAGCAACGATATACTCGGGCAGTCCTTGAAGAATTCGGCAACTTGTTTACTCAATATCTAACTCCAGGAGCTTGTTTTTGCTCCCATCTTACAGCAATCGATGATCTAGTGAACATAGTTTCCATTATCTTCATACGGATCCCCTCTAGCATAGTCAAAGGAGCCTTGAACCGTAGTTCATCCAACCAACTGTTGAAGGACTCAAGTGAAATTGTTGGTTAAGTGCTCCACCTTGACTCTAGGATCTTGTGCGTGTCTACTCAAATGTCAGTGGGAATTGCAGCAAGCCACTCGTATGCCTCTCTATGCATAGCTCTTAACCTGTCCATGGTCCTCAACCGCTCTGGGTTTGCACTTTTTGTTGCTTCCCAAAACAAATTTTTAATTCCAACACCAGGGAACCTTTTTTTCCATATATATATATATATATATATATATATATATATATATATATTGTAAGTGGAAGCAACAATACCGATGAGAAGATGCGGGGATCATGCGTTCTACAGCTTCAATGAGACCCCATAAACAAAATTAAGAATAATCATTAGGAAAAAATAGAATCTTTACATAAATGAGAAAAACCGAAAAAGAACATAATTAAGAAAAAAAAATAGTTCGCACAAAAAATAGAATCTCACATAAAAAAAGGGTAAAAATTTTGCTCAAAGAAAATTAGTTTGCATAGTGAAAATTGGAATTTCACCTTTTGCCTATCTGACATGATGGTCCGAAACTTCTCACCAATCTAGATCGGCATGCCAAATACGTGATAATCAGGTTATGTATTTTTTACGCATTTTTTATCAGAAGTTGATCCAGATTCGAATTTTGAAGCTTAATCTGATAAGGTTTAACTTTAGATCCGACCACTATAAAAGAAGAGTGAGTTTTCTTTATTATTTAGAATATTTGAGAAGCATAAAATGAGTACTCTAGTAAGAGAAATTCTAAAACTTCTTAAAAGCTATTTTTCAACATCAAAAACTTGGCTCTAGGTATTCTCAAGTGGTTGGAAGGAGAGTCACTGGAGAAAAAGTATCTAACGTGCGACCACCTGCACTTCGATCGTGGATATAGAATAGCAAAAAAGACTAGTTGGTTAAGGCTTTTCTGAAACGTTCTTTTCTTTACAGATTCCTCTGCTTTCGGTATACAAAAAAAAAATGTAACATCTATTATTAATTTATATATTTAGTATGTGAAACTTATTATTTAAAAAATACTCTGATTTAAAATTTTTAAAATTTCATTGTATATTATTTTCTAACAATATGTTGCCACCCACCTTATATACAACCAAGGCAAAAATGGTATGGTATGGTTTGGGCTTTTAAAAAGTACCTTTTTTTATGCTTTTGCTTTTTCTTTCTCAATCAATAACCAAAAAATAAAAAAAAAATAAAAAAAAAAAATATATCTGTTTGGCAACAAGGATGTACATCATCAAGGAATCCCCTATGTTAAGGTTAATTTTATCATTTTATGAGTCAAAATTGAGTGTTTGACCCAAAAAAAGACATATTTATATATTAAATATAATTTGAAAATATACTTTCTCAATAAACATAAAATACAGGCTATAAAGAAGGTAAATAACCATAAGATCTATTTTTAACACTACATAATTGATTGAAGTTTGAGACTCAAACTTCCAGGTGCAAACATCGAAGGACGGGCCGTGAGGCAACGCCACCCCTAGAGAGGCTGGCCACATGTTACAATCTAATTATGCCTTGCAGTTTCCTCCAATCACAATCCATCTTTTGCATTGCCAATATATCTAATTTGAATTCAGAAATGGTTTATAATTATTTCAATTATTATGATAAATATTTTTTTTCATACTTATCATAGTTATTTATTTTATTAAAAATGAAAAATAATTAGTGTATAATATGTATCTCTTAACAATTTAAATGAATATCTTACATGTAATTAATATCTATATTGTCACATAAAATATATATAGCAAGAATGAATCAGCGCTGCATTGAAATATGCACCTAAGTGTCTCAGACACTATTAATTAAGTACCAACTTGGTATAGAAACCATATATGATTTCTACATAGTCGTGGAAGGCCGTAAATCGTCCAAAAATAATCTATTAATTCATCCTAAAAATAGTTTGAAGCAACTAAGGGGACTATATGATCATAAAGAATTTGAGCTCAATAGACATTGTGAAATTAATTTTGCTCGTAATTAAATTAATATAATTATTAACTTTGCGTCACACTTATAATATCTTCAACAAATAGAAAAGTGAATTGGTCACTGGCACTATTAAAAATTGTTTTCAAGATCAGTAAAAAAACATTGTTAAAGAAATTAACAACAGTTTCCATATTGAGGTCAAAGCTGGTTTGATTAAAAATTGATATTTTCAATAAAAATCGAAAACCATTTTGTTAACGATGATTAAAGACAATAATAAAAAATCATTGTTAAAGATTATCAAAAACAATATTCACAAAGTTTTGTTAAAAATAATTAAAGATGTTAGAGACAAATATTTGTTAATGATGTTTAAAGTCATCGACCACATAAACAATATCAAAAAATGAAAAATAATAACGGTCCATTTTCTTCGATGTTTAATAGATTTCACCCTCAATTCCTATTGCTTTCATACATATTTAATTCTCCAATTTTTGAAAAATATCCTTAAAACACAAAGTTCAATAGTACTAAAATTAAAAACATTTAGATGAGATGTAAAAGATGATCAGTCCTTGGTACATATCCAACTATTCATATTTGTACCACATAGTAGTTACCAAATCTAGAGTATATTTCTTACTATTAATACACAACGACATAGTAGCTACCAATCCAACAAAGCAAATTTCATACTCATCCAAACACATATGGATGAATGAACTCTCCCCATTTCGCTCGAATTTCATCAATTTCTTCATTTATATACTGGTCTTTTCTATTAAACTACATATAAGTAAAAATCATTTGGGGCATTTGAAAGGATACATAAATGTATTTAAAAGAAAACAAAACCAAAACATGAATTACTTATTTAAGGAAAATTGTGGTCATTTTTGCCATTCTTATCTCCTCCATGTATCTGATTGTACAGAAGATACATTCTATAAAATTAGGTTGTTGAGCACATTATGGTATAGACATATATTATTATTATAATAAGCATACAAATATAGACATAATGGAACGCATTATGGTATGGACATATATTATTATTATTATAATAATAAGCATTATAAATATAGATATAATGGAATGTAAAAACGTAAATAACAAACCAATATCAATTACATGTATTCGAATCTATAGTCTATTGTGGTTTCTTTCTTTTTTAAACCTTGAGTCCACTAGTGGAAAATAAGTAAACTTATTAGTAAAACTAAAATTCTCAAACATATATAACTATTAAAAATAAATTAACATAGACCTATGTATTGACAACCCCTTTCATTTCCTTAGTTGGGTCGCTCAGAAGGGGGTTAAAAAAAATGCTTAATGTCATCATGTAGATTAATAACATCTAAACAGCCAATGAGCCCTAAAAAATTATAAAAAATTAATTTAATGTTAAGTTAGAAACTATTTTTCATAACACAAGATATTTGTTATTAAAAGCATACTTGCGAAGGGTTATAAGGAACAAGAAAGAGTTTCCCTTGGCGTCAACTTTACAATACATCGGCTAAGAAACCTCGAATGATCATTCTTGCTTGGCCCATCTTGAGCCGCCATATGACATAGATCCACAATCTTGAACTTTTGACTCAAGTTAAGCACACTCACAAAATCATAGAGATACCTAACAATGAAATGATTTGTGGTAAATTAGCCAATTGCGCAGAAACCAAGACATATAAGCTAAATTGCATATAGTTAAATACAATTTCTTCATGTAAACTGCTATGCAAGGTGATGGAAAAGAAGTTTGCTTCTTAGAAGGAAGAAATTAATTATATAAAAAATTTCTCTCTTCTTTTAATTTGGTACTTGTAAATTCAGCCAAAAAAATTGTATTGTGCTCTTAAAACATTTTTAAAGACGGATATATAATTGACCTTTTTTTTTTTCCTTTTTAAAGATGCACTAATGTTTAGCCGTCTTTTTGTTTTATTCTTTTCTAAAGACTGATAATAAAGCCATCGTTAAAAAGCTAAAATAACATCATCCAACTCGAAAACCGTTCGTTAAAAGTTTATAAACAACATCTGTACCCGCGCGTGTCCTACTCCATGTTTTTTGCCCATATTTAACATCGATTTTCCAAAAAAAAAAAAATAATTGTTCTAAAAAGACCATTTTTAGATCTACAAATTACCTGTTTTAACTTTTCTCAAATTCATGCGTTTTGAAAGAGTTTTGACAAATTAGATCTACAAATTACCTGTTTTCATATTTGCCAGAATAGAAGCTCAAGCTTTTCAGTGAGTTTCAATTGAAATTTTCAAAAGTTCTCCTACACGAAAGTCATTTCTCTCATTGTTTTCAATAAATCTTGTGTTTTACTTAGCAAATAATTTGGCCTCATAACTTTAATTGCAAAATCTCTTATTCTTTGAAAACTATCCAAATTTTGTATTTTGAGAAAGTTTGAAAAACTTTCTCTTTTTAAAACATAAAGCTCTAGTTTCAACTATCCATCCACATCAACATCCATATAATACATAATGTAATCATGCCATAGTGTCCTTTTTACAAGCCATAGTCCCTACATATTGCAAACTACACAAATAACTTAACAAAAAAAAAAAAAAAAAAAAAAAAAAAAAAGAAACTTTGCTAAGCTAATGTTTAAAGTTTTTACCAAGAGATTCCTCCAAGCTTTTGGTCCTCCTGTGTGATATTGAAAACTTTGCTACTCTTCCTTAATAATTTTCATGACATAGCCTAGCAAATCCCACTCAAAAACTTAAAAAAAAAAAAACATTAAAACACTTGAGAAAAAGTTTAGATTTTACTCCCCAAAATTGCTAATCCTTGCTCTAGAACACTTGAACTTGCTTTTAGGATGGATTTGAGGTTGTATTTTAGCAAAATATTTGAGAGAGAGTGGGAGAGAGATGGCCGGTTTTCCTGGAGAAAAAATGGGTTTCTTTCAAGCTTTCATGAGCAAATTTGATAGAGAAAAAAGAGTGGTCTTTTCAATTATGCCCTTGACCATATAAAGACATCATCCTAGGGACTAAAATGCAATTAAAAATTGCTCCCCCATACTTGGCAAAAACCAGCTCCTATAGGAATTTTGTAGAGAAAGTTCCACTTTTGAGGTGTCTCCCCATGAGTCCCACTTTTACTTTTTAATAGTCTAATTTTATACTGTACTGTATTTTACCTATACTGAGTATAAAATTGAGGAGATATTTCCTTGACCAGTGCAAAATTAAACTAACTTACTTTCACCCCCATGCTGTCTAATTCTAACATAGTAGTTCATCTATCTGTGTTTGCACTTTTTCTGTATAATTATACTACATTATGTACTATTCCTTTTTGAGTGTCTCTTTATGTTGTATTCCAACACCAGTTGGACTATAGATACTAAAATATTTACCAAGTTAACTGACTAGTAAACAGACAATTTCTATACTGTTTTGGACTATAGTATGTTTTTTCTACTTTTACCAGCAATTAATAGTCATAATTTATGTCACAAAAATTATAATTAATATGGCATAAATTTCATCTTCAAAATATTTTTTAAATTTTTGAGTGTTTAAACTTACAAAATTTATATATTTTAAATACTCTATGTAATGACATAGTGCACATCAAAATTTACCATAGATAATTCACACAGTATCATAATTAACAAATATGAATTATTAAGAAAATTCACGGTTTAAATCTGAAATAACTACTAGATTTAAACTTATAAATTTCTTGGATATTACATAAGCCCTCAAATATATAATCATTCAGGTTTATGATACTCGAGCAATTCTAGTGTAATATATATGCAATAATTAATGGTTATGTTAAGTAATTTAGGTATAAACTTTGTGAGCCAAAGTTTATGCTCGAAAATTTGTTAAATATTTCAAGAGCATAAAGAGTGTAACAAGGATTATTGTTTAAATCTATTTTTTTACAACAAATTCTATAAAAGTAGAAATAGGATTTTTAAGGATAAAAAATCATATCATAGTCCTAAACAAAGAAGAAATGATATGTAAATAAGCTAGAAAGCTTAATTATTGCAGAAGATGTTGGAACAAAATTTAAGATGAAAATTCAATAAAAGAGTAATACTATATAAACATAAAAAATTATACAGCATTAGAATCACTCAATATAAGGGTTATACAGATAAAAGTTAAGGAGTACAAAAGTTGGAGTGATAAAGTAATGCAACATGAAAAGTAGACTATATTAAGTTATGCAGCATATAAATTATACAGTTTAGAGAATGTGGATTGGTATGGAACGTTGAGAGACCTCATATATTATATAGAAAAGAATTTTGGCAATATGAGAAATGCACCGGCTGTATAGGAAAAATACTGTCAATGTAAAGACTATTAAAAGGATAATGCGGGGCCATTAGGAGACACCCAAATGGTGGAAAAATTTTCACATCACCCTTTGAAGAACCAATTGTGGTATTTGGAGGGTGAACAAAGTTTCTTTGCATTTTAGTCCTTAGTTTCGTTTCATAAATATGTAAGAACATTTTTGAAATAAAAGTTGACATGAAACCCACATGATGACACCTTTTAGGTGAAGAAATGGTCCCATCTCCCCCTTTAATGGCCGGTTGTGATAAGTGGTGGGGCAAGTTCTTTTTATTTCAAATAAGCCCCTAAACTAAGTCATTTTACAACCAAGGCCTTAAGTGACATTTTTAACCAAAAGTTGTCATCATTATGCATTGACTGTGAAGAAAAAACAAGCCATTTCCTCTTTAGAAAAAACTGCCCCTCCATCCTTTATTTTCTCTCAAAGTTTTAATGATTTTAAGCCTTCAAATTATTAAAGGAAACATGTTCAAGTGTTGTGGAGCAAAGATTGGCAATTTTAGAGGTAAAAATCTAATCTTTACACCATAGGTTTGTAGTATTATTCCATCGGTTTTAAGGGAGTTTTGATAGAGTTTGATATAATTTGTAATAAGGAAAACTAGCTAGAATTTCAAGCCTCAAAGAGGAGGTGTAAGAGCTTGAGCAATCTCTTGGTAAATCCTAAACCCTAGTCTTGAAAAGTTTAATGTTTTCATGGAATTTGTGTATGATAATGTATATAATGTGTTTGATTTAATGTTTATGGACTATGGCATGTACTAAAGACACTATGGCACATTTATTTGCTATGTTGTAAGGATGATAACGATGATGGAAATATAGAAATTAGGGATTTATAGTCAAAAAGAAAAGTTATGACAAGCCTTATCATAGCACAAAGTCTAAGCACAAATTAATTATTTTAAGTGTTTGATAAAAAGATTATAAACATTGCATGTAAGAAAAATATTGTAGCATATTTTTTTTTTATATATATATTAAGTGCTTGATGATAAGCTTAGAAGGATTGAAAATGAAGGTTTTAAGTATAAATGAGGAAGTTTATTAAACTTTGTTAAAAATGCAAAGTTTAACTAGTTTTTAAAGAATTGAATGTTTGAAGTACTTAGGAGCTAAATTGTTTTCTAAGTTCAACATGTTATTCATTGAAAATGTCAAGTTGGACAATTTTCATGAAGAAATCCTGGTTGAAACAAGCCAAAAGATGTTGCTTTCGATTTTGCCTTTTCAAAAAACATCATCGAGATGAATGATTTGATAAAAGATAAAGCATAAAGATTTTAGATCTCATCGAAACTATTAAAAATTATAGATGGCTTGTAAAAATTCTAAATCAATTTCAAGTTATGAATTTTACTAGATCTTAAACACTATTATATAAAAAGGAATACATTACAAAATGTTTTGAATTAGACCAAGTAACTTTTGTAAGTCTTAATCCTTGTGAAAAACTAGACGTTTTAGCATAAAGCATAGTTTTTGGTCCCAAGGGCAGGCCAAAACAGTAAAACCATGTGAATTGAGAATTTTAACTGAGAAATTGTGGTTTTTTGTACTACTATGAGTAGTAAGTAAATATAGATATTATGTTTCAAAGGATTGAAAGTGTTTATCAGGTAAAAAATAAGGGGAAAACACTAAGGGCATAATTGTCAAAATTTTTATATTAGGATCAAAACCATAAAGTTTTTATAAATGGATTTTTATATGAAAAGGAAATCGATGTTTAGTTTTTTGCAATGTTAGAAGTAGCAAAAAAGTGTAAGTTCTATTTAAAACTAAATCTGAAAGTTTTCTAAGACCTATCAAGGGAAAAATGGTTATCTTTTATAAAATGGCCAAAAGCGAACCTCGAAATGCCCAACATAGGAAAACACCCTTTAGTGAAAATTTTTCCATAATATATAAGTAATAGGATAATTGTAACGCCCGCCTAATTTCATGTAACGGATAATGTTTTGTTAATGATGACGTTAATGTTATATTAATGATGATGTTAAGTGATATACTCATGATAAGTGCTATGATATATGATAAATGGTGCTAACCATTTTATTTTAAGTGTTATGACAGGTGACGCTCGCGTGGAATTGATGTGCTCAAATGTTCATGTCATTAATGTTATGTGTTTAATTATATTTTATTGTTAATTAAATGTTATGAATGATTTTTGAGTGTTAAGGCAGTTCGGTAGGCCGGACAATTCAGTTCGGCAGGCCGAAATGATGTCCTTAGAACGGCAAGACGATGGTATATCATCGGTAGGCCGGACTTCTGAGATCGGCAGGCCGAACTTCTGAGATCGGCAGGCCGATGACAGCTGACAAGTAGTCAGCAGAAATTCTACAAAATTGTGATAAGGTGGAATTTATTTAAGGATGATTTGTTCTGAATAAATAACATAATTATGGTATGATTTCTTTAATTTTGGTAATGAAACGTTTGACTTTTCAATTATTTGAATTAATGGATAAGTTTTTCCCGTTTTACAAAAGTGAAATATGGCAACTCGATCCG
>CAMOHE010039745.1:0-15716 GCA_946598075.1 Artocarpus hirsutus
AAAAAAAGGATTAAATTAAAGTATACAAAAAGAGAAGTTTCTATAGTATAACAATCTCATATGATGGCTCAAAATCACGCTACAGACACCACTATTGAATGCGTCAAACCTAGGAAAAAAAATCACAGTTACATCTAAGACATTTTTCATATTCACTAATTCAAAACCTAAAAGAAAAAATAAAATGTTAAAAACTAAAAATAAAAGAAAATCTTCTAGGGTCTCTATAGATTTCTCACACCAAACAATCCTAAATCTTCTCCCTCTCTATAAAAACTCCTATACACTCTCTCTAGAAATAACGGAAAAAAAATAAAGAGTATTCAAGGATTGGATTTTGCAGATTTAAGGTTAATCTATAATCCAATCTGAAACTTTCGAACTAAGAAAATCTCGTTTCACAATCCAATCTAAAACCTTCGGATTAAAAAAATTCCAATCCGAATAAATTCACAAATTTGTGGACTGAGTTATGGCCTTTAAAATAAGAATATTGAAGGATAATTTTTTTAACATCAAAAATTAAAATAAACAATCTATATTATAAAATAGCTTCATAAAGTTAAATTTGTTACAACCAATCATTAAGATAAACTATTTTCAATAAAACTTAAAGTCTTCTTAAAAAACAAAAGAAATTTTAAAAAAAGAAAAACTCAAAATAAAGTATTGTTCATTTATTAATAGTACTTAAAACGTCAAAGCAGTTCAAAATTATAAGATATAATATATATATATATATATATATATAAATAGGGTTTTGGATTGATGAACTAGATGGATTAGAAATTCTTTGATCCTTAATTCAATTTAAAACCTTCGGTTGAGATTTTCTCAATCCATTATTAATCCAAAACTCTTCCCAATAAAATCCAAAATCTGTGAATTAGATTGGGCCAATTTCATGGATGGACAAATTTTGTGAACACCCTAAGAAAAAAAGAGTCACCCTAAAAAGGAAAAGAATATAGAAAATGGGATTTAAATTTGGTGCAATAGAATACATGGTCAGCAAAATGTTATCACACAGCCATACGGTCTTACACGTCCGATCATGCACCATGTGTAGTGCGTCTAGAGGGCTCACTATCATAGAATCTGATTGAGCGCCCAAATAAACCCTTTTCTAAAATAACAAAAGTTAAAATTTAAATCCCTTGAAAACATTAAAAAGGAAAAAAAAATGAACGTGAAAAGCTTCTAGGCAGGAAGGTGCCATACGACCACCAAACTCAAAGAAAAAGATTAATGTGTCATTTGATTTGCATTTTTAGAACATTTTATATGGTTTTGTATCGCCTACAAGAATAGGCGTTTAGTAGATACAAGTTTCAAATCATTTAAAATGGTGAGGATTGTTTAAAACGGTTCAACTATCAGTTTGATAACTTGACTTCCCTCTTAAATTCTAACTGTAATGAATCATTGTCTACATAAAAACATTTCCTATTCTCATTTTCCTTCATAAATCATAGCTTTTAAACCTCCTATTCGTTTATATGATATTTTATTCTCGTTTTAAACTTTTATATTTTAAAAATCAGTTCAAAATCACCGTTTAAACCATATAGATTCAAAACTACCATTTCAAACCTTTAAAACCACAAAATTCCCAAAGCGCATACCAATCGAACTCTAAAATTTGAACGTATTGACAAGGCCTTTTTATTTTCTTTTGAACAATTAGTGATGAAACCTCAACAAATCTTCCTGTTTTACTCATCTCAAAGAGCTTCAACATTCCAAATGACAACAATTAAGTTAGGGATTTGAATATGTTAATCTAACTTTCTGCTTAAATTCTTAGTACATGTTTGTTTTTTGGGTTTTCATTTCTTGAATTTTATATCAAAGAACTAAAGTGATTTCTGCATTTTGGAGCTTAAATTTGCAAATTTTGAGATCTGAAATGGAGGTTGAAAACGATGCAACAATCTCGACTACTTGCAGTAAAGATCTCGATAGTGCAACGGAGATATGCTGTGAACGAATCGGTAGAGATTTAATTAAAAGGCACAGTATAACTCAAAGGAGGAGTAGAGTTCCATATTAAAAATATAGAGAAACAAATATGGTGGCAAGTGCACTAGAATATGGTGGCACTTTAAAGGCTAATATTTAGTTGATAAAATTCACTAAATAAAGTTGGTAAGTTTTACTAAATCAATGATCAATTTAAGTACTAGTCCTTTGAGTAGTTGTTTCTTGTGATTTTGTATGCCTAGCTTGAAAAATCAACGAGACATAAAATTTAAGTGTTTTGATAAAAATTTTGATTTTAAAAAGGTTTAATCAAGTTATAAAAATAAAAATAGCACATTTAACATTAAATTACTATACTGCACAATAGAGGCTCTCTACATCCCAATAGAGACATTTAATTTTCAATTCTACCGCTTGTAAAGTGTCTTTATTGTGCATTCAAGCTCATTCAAAATTTAATTAAACAATTCTACTAATTTATAAAAAATTGTTGTAGACCTTAATAATTAGGGCTTTAATGTGGAGAAAAAGTTAATATGCTTACTAAGCTAAAACACATCCATTGTATTAGTCACCATTTTTTTTTTTACAAGTTTACTATGTAAGAAAAATTAATGAGCCACTTTAAGTACTAGTTCTTTGAGTATTTGTTTCACGTGATATTATATTCTTGCCTCGAAAATTTAATAAAACATAAAATTTTAGATGTTTTGATGAAAATTTTAATGTAACAAAGTTTATAAAGCTATAAAAATTAAAATCATACATACAATTGAATTATTCTACTGCACAAAATTCTCTAGACCCTAATAAGAACCTTTAATTTTCAATTCCTTGCTCATAGAGTGCCTTTACTATGCAATTGAGATCATTAAAAATTTAATTTAACAAGTCTGTCAAGTTGGAAAACCGTTTTAAACCTTAATAATTTATGCTTTAATGAAAAAAAAAAGTTAATAAGTTAACCTAGTTAAAAAATCCATTGCCTTATTTACTAGTTTTTTGATAAGTTCACTACCTAAGAAAAATCAATGTGGCGCTTTAAAAATTGGTGCTTAGGGTAGTGTTATATTCCTAGCTCAAAAAAAAAAAAGAGACAAAATTTTAGGTGTTTTGATGAAAAATTTGATTCAACAAATTTTATCAAGTTAAAATAATTAGACAAGCTTTTATCATTTTATACTTTGTGTTTTGACTTAATATTGTATTTGTACCCTATTATTTAGAAAATATCTAAAAAATATCTTGTCATTTTAAAAATATAGTTTTTGTGCCAAAAACCCTTTTTTGAGGTACCAAATGTCTAATTTACCCTTCTAATTAATAAATTCCAAATCAATAACTCTCAAAACACATTAAAAAAATTAAAACAAAAAGGAAAACAAGATCCCTTCCTCTCAATCCAATGCAGCTAAAACCTCTCTTTCTGGAACTCTTGTCCATCTAAGGCTTTGACCTTCATATCCTCTCTCCAACTTCT
Source organism: Artocarpus hirsutus (assembly GCA_946598075.1). Lineage (NCBI taxonomy): Eukaryota > Viridiplantae > Streptophyta > Magnoliopsida > Rosales > Moraceae > Artocarpus > Artocarpus hirsutus. Next base: position 3,464 of record CAMOHE010039745.1, read on the forward strand.
AACTCCTTAACCCCTCTTTCTCTCTGTTGGGGGTTTGGTGCCCTAAAAGCTGTGACATTATATATATTGTTAATAAATTAATAAAGTGACATTTATAATTATTTTGGTTGCTTATATGTATTATGAATACTTTTATAAACATGAAGAAAATTCCATGACTATTTATGTGACTATAAATTTAGCATATAAGTGTCATATACGTAGGGATAAAATTTATAGATAATAATCTACATAGTCCGTAATAATTAATTAAAGTTTAGAATCTTTAATTAAATATTACAAGTACGGTCCAATCTTATTTAGAATAAAATAGTCTTATCCGGGTTTTTAATGTAGAGACATTGGATTGGAGGTACTTTATATAATGAGATTATATAGGACTAGACCAGATAAATTATAAATCTCTAATAATTATCCGTTATAAATAGAGTATTCAAATTTATCACTATGATGATTATATATTTGACAGTCTTAATCTTGAGTATTTATTAGATTCTTATTTATGACATTATGTTTTTTTGACTTACATGGTAAATTTGTCTAAATATAGATCATAACTTAGTATCTTAAAAACATAATGTAATAAATGGCTGAGAATAATATTATATAGATATGGAATCCATTCTTTCCTTATGGAAGTAAGAAAAATAGTTCTCTTGAGTTATAATTCAAGGTTTGAACAGTAGAGCGCTCGTTTATAATAAGATTATGAATTAATTGTTCATTATAGAACTATTAAAACTCAATGATAAAGATATAATAAGAGAGGTAAATAAAAATTAAACCTATCTATTATTATGAATTATTTATGGAGGATTGACTTATATGTAATGACTATATCAATAGACTATGTTAATTTTCTTTGAGTAATTTTACTACAATCTCAAAAGTTCAGTTTTAGTTTTTTAGTGGATTAGCACTGAAACTAATAAATTTGGCACATCAATTAAAGAGTTTAATTAATTGTCAAATTTATTGGAGCTTGGGTTATAGGTCTATAGGTCCCCAATGCCACCTCTATAATACTATATTGGATTTAATACATAGAATAAATATATATGTATTTAGTTTGGAATTATTGAATTTTGAATTAATTATTTCACACTTGAATTATTAATGTGACATATAAAAATGTTCTCTGTGACACATAATCTAATGTGATAAATGTTATCACAATTTAACTGAGCATTGTTAATTAATTAATTGGTGAGATTAGTTAAATATGTATTTTAAATTAATCAATTAATAATATTTGAATAATGAGATTATTTGAATATAATTTTAATTTTGTGTGTGACACATATGTGGTGGGATCACCTTTTTGTCTCCTCCTATTTGGACACAAAATTAAATAATTAATTGATTAATTTAAAAATCTAATTTTAAATAAATATGATTTATTTTTTGGATTTAGAATATATATATATGTGGTTTTGAACCAAATCTTATCTATATATAAGATTTTATAATATATTAATATATATATATATGTTAACGTAAACGAAGTTTTCGTTTATAGTTTTAAATGTTTAAACTTATATATATATATATATGTATAAATATATTAGATAAAAAAAAACATAAAATTCACGTTCATGTGAAGTTTACGATATATATACACACACACACTTAAAGAATCAGTGAATATCTGATTTAGATTAAAAATTAAAAGCGTAAAAGGATAAGGAATATAGAGTATATCCCTTCTTCATATTTCTGATATGATGATTATCTTAAATTTAAAATAAATTAAAAAATAAAATAACTAATTACTCAAATATAAAAAGGGTGGAGATAATAGTTATCACTCGATATAGATCAATCTTTTTCATGTAACTTTTCACAGAGAGAAAAACTGAGAGTTTTTTTCTAAAAAAAAGTTTGTTATCTCATGTGTTGAGTATACAGTAGATCTAGAAAAGTGTGAGGTAAATTCATTCTTACAATTTGATGCCCACTCGTCTTTCCATTGGTGTGAAGACCTGGCTTGGAAGATCGTGGTATTAAAGAGGAAAGTTAGGATACCTTGATTATCTTTAAAAAGGTTAATAAAATTCATAATGCTTTCCATTGTTAATTAAAATTACATAACTATTCTCGATGAACAAAGTTTTAGAAAAGTTTTTATTTGTCAACGATCCGTCTCTTCTGCTGCGTTTCTTAATTTATTCCAACTAATGGCATCAGAGCAGGTTATAGCACATATAATTTTAATTTGATAATATTATGTTCTTGATGCATGTTTGTGGACACTTTGTATCTTTGCAACTATTTTGTTCATGTGATGAATGGTTATTTAATGAATGGATTTTTTGTCATTAATTATATGGTCTTTTTGGATTAATAATTCTATCTTAAATTTGATCTGATCTTTAATTTAATTAGATCAAATTTATGTAAGCCTATAAAGGTATAAGCTTTTTGTAATTTATTATTATTATTATTATTTTCATTACCTGAACATGAGGAATAGTTCAACAGTTGAATTCTGCATTACCTGCACTATGTGCAATCTTTTGCACATGAATAGTCATATCAGAATAATGAAGATAATGATCACATGCACCTGTACATGGACTTTTTTCTTTATTAAAAAATGGGAAGAAAAAGGGACCTTACACATGCACAGCAATAGCTATTAATGTACATTTATGTGGAAAAGACTTTTAACAAGAACAAGTTGCACGCCTGACATGCATTTAAGAGAAGAAGAAAAGTTAGACGTCTGGAGTGTGCACCGCATGTAATATATATATATAAGTGGTGGCAGTTTTTTCTTTTTTCACATCCACTACACAAGCATGGAGAAAAATAGTAGATGCTACACATGAAGAAGATAAAGAGGAGGAAGTTCATTAGGTCAGCTGGCCCAGTTGAGAACTTGGGCCTATCAAATTTTTTAAAAGATAACTTAGTAGATTGTTGCACAGTAAATTATCCGATAAAGACTACAACATTAGAGTTGGGAATTATGTATAATTACAAGAAGAACCTTGTAATTTTTTTTATTTTTTTATAGGTTGTAATTTTAATTATCCAAAAGGACCCAATTAAAAATCCATTGTTTATTTTTATGCTTTATTTTCATGTGATAATTGTGATAACATGTTCATACATTATAACATGTCTTCTAAGAACGTGCCCACTTATAGTTATTGTAACATGACATGCATATACTTGCATATTATCTCATTGTGTGTAAAGTGGTTTATAAAATGATTTAATATGTGTTAGAATTAATTTAATGAGATTAAATTAATTAGGTTGGTTTTATAGAATCTTAATTTATTAATCAACTAAATGATGTGAATTTGTTTAATAGTTAAGATCTGGTAAAATTCACATTAATTCTAAGTTATCTAATTTTAAATTATTTAATATTGGGTAACTTAGATAATTCATAATAAATTTAGATTTTTTAGAAAAATTGGTAATTTATTTAAGTGTAAATAGGATGGGATTCTATTAACACAAAATATAACCTAGTAATTAAAAATTGTTTTTATTTACTAGAATTATGAAACATATGATGTTTTATAAGATAAAACACATCTTTTAAAATAATGTGTGGGAAAAAGTAATATGCAATATAACCTGCGGTCTCCACTATTAGTATAACACCGTGAGATTTAAGTGGTGCCTTGTGACGGTTTGATTTCGTCCTCCCCACGGAGAGTGTCCATTTAAATCAAAAATAAGGTTGGTTTCCAAGAGATAGGACTTTATAATATATTTTAAAATTGACCTACCCTACGACAGTAATTTTAAGTTAAGTTGTTAAAATCTGAAATAGTAGGTCAAACTTATAAGGATATAATTAAATTGTTAATTATATGTTGACCAAAATAAACGGTTATTAATAAATATAGAAAATATGAGATATTTTGTATATATTTATTAATTGAGAATGTCTCAATTCAATTCATAAATAATTTGACCTACCCTAAGGGAGCACTTGATTTATTAAAATTGAATAATTGTGGAACTAGTAAAATATTTTTTTGTGTTTTTTTTCCATATGCATTATGCATCATGTTTACTATTTCAAAACATATATTTATGATGTTTCTGCAACCATTTAATTTATGTTATTTTATTTATTTATTAAAGCAACAATGTTTAATTCAATCATCGCTATTCTCTCAAATGAAAAATTAACCAAAGATAATTTTGTCAAGTGGAAGAGTAACATGAACATTATACTAATTTTTGAAAGTTACAAGTTTGTCCTGACGGAGGAATGTCCTCCATCGCCTACTGCCAATGCCCCTCATCATATACGAGAAGCATATGATCATTGGATCGAGGCAAACAACAAGGCCCGTTGCTTCCTTTTGGCTGGCATGTCTAATGTGCCTAGGATGAAGCACGAAAGCATAAAAACTACTTATGAGCAGTCTCTACAAAATATGTCTGGCAAGCCTTCTAAAAAGGCACGTTATGAAGCCGTTAAGGCTGTGATGAATGCAAAGATGAAGGCAAGAGTCTTGATCAGAGAACATGTTCTCAACATGGTTAATTATCTCCATAAGGCCGAGGTGAATGGGGCGGTAATAAATGAAGCCACATAGGTGAGGATGATTTTAGAAACCCTCTCTCTTGCGTTCCTTTAGTTCAAAAGCAACTATTTCATGAACAAGCTGAAATATAATATGACTGAGTTGCTTAATGAGCTGCAAACCTTCGAGTCTATTTCAAAAGAAAAAACTAAAGAAGGTGAGGCAAATGTTGAAGAAGCTCAACCATCCTCTTCTGCTTGAAAGAATAGGAAGAGGAAGAGAACTGAAAGAAGTGGTAAGTCTAATAATGAAGGGCAACCTGAGAAGAACAAAAGCAACAACAAAAGAAGCTCAAAGCAAAAGAAGCCCAAAGGAAAATGTTTCCACTACGGCGTAGTTGGGCACTAGAAAAGAAACTACAAGAAGTATCTTCAAGAGCTCAAAGAAAAGAAGAACAATGATAAATCAGATTTGCTCGTTTTGGAAGTTTGCTTAGTTAAAGATGATACTTCACCCTGGATAATTGATTCAGGGGCAACTAACCATGTTTTTTCTTCTTTGCAGATGCTTAGTTCTTCAACAAAGCTTGCCGACGAGGAACAAACAATGAGAGTGGGAATGAGAGAGGTTGTTTCGGTAAGAGCAATGGGAGTCGTTAAACTTTATTTTAGAAATAAGTTTTTAATTTTGGACAATGTTTATTACATTCCAAGTTTTTGTCAAAATTTGTTTTCTGTTTCCAGGTTGTTTGAACAAATGTTTAATGTTTCTTTTAATAATAATTATGTTAATATTTCTAGAAATGGTTTGGATATTTGTTCTGCACATCTGGAAATGGGCTTTACACCTTGAGGCCCAACGAAAAATCACTGCTCAACAACGAAATGTTTAAAGTTGAACAACCAAAACCTAAGAAGCAAAAGGTTTCTTCTGATGATGAAACATACCTATGGCTCCTTAGATTAGGTCATGTTAACCTTGATAGAATTAACAGACTAGTAAAGGATGATCCTTTAAGAGAACTAAAAGTTAGTTCTTTACCAGTTTGTGAATCTTGTCTTAAAAGTAAAATGACTAAAAAACCTTTCTCTATAAAAGGCGAAAGGGCCAAGGAACCACTCGAGCTAATACATTCAGACGTCTGTGGTCCATTGAATGTACAAGCACGTGGTGGTTATGAATATGTCATCACATTTATTGACGATTATTTGAGGTATGGATACATGTACCTAACACAAAAGAAATCTTAAACTTTTGGAAAGTTCAAAGAATTCCAAGCAAAAGCTGAAAAGCAATTAGGAAAGACGGTGAAGATTCTTCGATATAATTAAGGAGGAGAATACCTTGATATTGAATTCAAGGACTATATGATAGAACATGGTATTCTATCACAACTTACCGCACCTGGAACACCACAACAAAATGGTGTTGTAAAGAGAAGAAATCGGACGTTGCTTGATATGGTAAGATCCATGCTTAGCTGCTCATCATTACCCACTTCATTTTGGGGATATGCACTACGAACTACAGTATATCTTCTAAACATAGTTCCATCTAAGTCTATTCCAAAAACACCTTTGGAGTTATGGAATGGTCGCAAACCTAGTATGCGACACATCCGTATATAGGGGTGTCCAGCACATGTGCTGAAAGAAAAGACCGAAAAGCTGGAACTATGTTCTGAAGTATGCTTGTTTATGGGATACCCAAAGGGAATAAGGGGAGGTTTGTTTTATAGTCCATAAGAAAAGAAGGTATTTGTATAGACAAATGCCACTTTTCTTGAGAATGATTATATGACAAACTATAAACCTTGTAGCTAAGTTGTACTTGAAAAGTTACTTACTGATCAGATCAGACTATAATCAATAACAGTTGTCGAAGGACAAAATAAGGAGACCACATCTCTAGATTAGAATGTCATACCACCTTGACGTAGTGGGAGGGTTATGAGACCACCTACTCGCTACAGGAAAATTGGAGAAGCACATATTGCTATCTCTAATAATAGCGAGGGTGATCCATTAACATATCGAGATGCAATGGAAGATTCTGAGAAGGAGAAATGGCTGGAGGCTATAAACCTTGAAATGGAGTCCATGTACTCTAATTCAGTCTAGCAACTTGTAGATCTATCTAAAGGGATAAAACTCATAGGGTGCAAATGGATTTACAAGAAGAAAAGAAGAGTGGATGGGAAAGTTAAGACTTTCAAAGCCAGGCTTATGGCAAAATGTTATACCCAAAAAGAGGGAGTTGACTATGAAGAAACTTTCTCGCCTGTAGCTATGCTTAAATCTATTCAGATCTTTTATCCATTGCTGCATATCTTGATTACGAGATATGACAAATGGATGTCAAGACTGCCTTTTGAATGGCTATCTTGAGGAAAGCATCTATATGGTGCAACCAGAAGGGTTTGTAGTCAAAGGTCAAGAGCAAAAAGTTTACAAATTGTAAAGTTCCATCTGTGGACTCAAGCAAGTTTCAAGATCTTGGAATTTAAGATTTGATGAGGCGATCAAGTCTTATGGTTTCGATCAAAATGTTGATGAACCTTGTGTATACAAGTATATCAAAGATAAGAAGGTGGTCTTCTTAGTTCTTTATATAGATGATATCCTACTCATTTGGAATGATGTAAAGATATTATCTAATGTAAAGAAATGGCTTGCCAACCAATTCCAAATGATAGATTTGGGAGAAGCAAGTTATGTTCTTGGAATACAACTCATAAGAGATCGCAAGAACAAACAGTTGACGCTATCTCAAGCATCATATATCGATAAGTTGGTTATCAGATTTTCGATGCAAAACTCCAAGAAAGGTAATTTACCTATACGTCATGGAGTTTATCTTTCAAAAGAGCAGTATCCTAAGACACCTTAAGAGGAAGAATACATGAGATGGGTACCCTTTGCATCATCTATAGTGGGAAGTCTAATGTATGCCATGTTGTGTACAAGACTTGACATTTGCTATGCGGTGGGTATAGTCAGTCCGTGTCAATTTAACTCAGGAATAGATCATTGGGTAGCAGTTAAACATATTCTCAAGTATCTTAAGAGAACGAGAAACTATATGTTGGTATATTTCGATGAGAATTTGATTCCTAGTGGATACACTAATTTTGATTTTTAATTAGACAAAGACACACTTAAATCTACGTCTAGATCAGTGTTTACTTTTGGTGGTGGAGCCATAGTTTGGAGAAACACTAAACAATCAGGTATTGTTGATTCGACTATGGAAGCTGAATATGTGGCTACTTGTGAAGCAGCTAAAGAAGCTGTTGCTGCTTGGCTCCATAAGTTCTTAAATGATCTGAAAGTTGTTTTAAGCATGGATAAACCACTCACACTATATTGTGATAACAGTGGTGCAGGGGCAAATTCCAAAGAACCTAGATGCCACAAAGAGGAAAGCTTGTAGAGCAAAAATATCATTTGATCAAAGAGATAGTACATCGAGGTGATGTGGAAGTTGTGAAGATAGCGTCAGATAAAAACCCTACTGACCCATTTACCAAGATGTTACTTGCAAAGAGCTTTGAGGGACACTTGGAAGGCTTAGGTCTTAGAGACATGTCTCACCTGTTTTAGGTGTAATGACCAAGGGAAATGCATTAATAAAATCCAATATTTAATTGGATTTAATTAATGAATATACCCTAATAAAATCATATTTTTGTAAAAATTACGATAATATATAATAAACAATGTTAGTAGAAAATTTTACGATAAACTTGATACGATGTTGGATATTACTAAATACAGATTTTGTGAGCTTAAAAGCTCAAAAATTTGTAAATAATATCTATGAAATGAATTTTATATCACAATTAATTATAATATTATGTTATAAATTAATGGGTGATTAAGATTAAAATAAAGTAGAAAAGTGTGCCAAAACCTTAAACAGCATAAAATGGGTTCAAAGCAGTGTAAGTACACTGTTAAGGTAAAAACATAGATGCAGAAAATACTGTGTTTTGACTCCAAACGTGAACCAAAGAATAGATAAAATATTTTATACAGTATAAAAATATGTTTTCTAATAGTTTCACCCCAACAGTATAAGAAAAATACTATGTGAAAAAAATTACAATGTGTAAAATTTTGGTGGTCCCACCAAGGGGGACACTTTGGGAATTTTGATTGGGCCACCACATTTTCTAATGTGGCCCAATCACAAAAGGCCAATTTTCCCCCTAATTATTACAAAGTGGTGACTTACCACTTTAAACCCAAAAGAGATAAGCTTTATTAAAAGCTTAAACAAGTCAATTTTTTTTTTTACTTCTCTCCCATCCATATTTGTCTACCCCATAGACTCACCCTCCCAATTTTGTTCAAAAACCAATTCCTTTATGCAACCACTTTCAAGCAAGTTCCAAGTCAGACCAAGTCTTAAACTCAAGGTTTTTTAAAATTTTAAGGTAAGATTCAAACTTTTCTTGAAGTTTTCTAGGGTTTCCTTGGGTTTGAAGGGAGTTTAACAAAAGTTTTATTGGTTATGGAATATGCCTAGGAAGTTGGCGTAATCAAAGTGAGGAAGGTGCACAAGCTCATCACTTTTCTCTTTGGTAAAAGCCTAGCACTTAATCTTGGATTTATGGTTGCTTGTTTTAACTTTCTTGTTTTATTTTCCAAGTAAGGCATGTAATTATTTATGTTAGACTATAACATGTTTATGAAATTTTTAAGTGGGTGATGGTGATGAGTGGTGTAATTGGAGGTTAAGTGCTTAAGGTTTGGTATGGTTTTGAATTTGAGTAAAAATTTGAAAGTTTGATTAATTTCTTAAAGGAATGAAGTTTAACATTTTCAAGCAAGATTATTTGGTAGAGAGGTTTTGGAAACTACTTAAAACAATAGAGAGGTATTGTGTTAAAGCAGATTTTTACAAAATTGTTCTAGGGACCAAATTACAAAAAAAATTCCCATTCTCAACAGACTTAAAAAAGGCCAAAAACTGCCCTTTTTAGTAGGAATTTCAAAAAAATCAAAACACGAAAGTCGTAGATCTCAATGAAACTATTAATAATTACTAACGGTTCGTCGAAAATCACCTTTGGTTGTGAGATATAAATTTTACAAAAAGTTGTTAAAGTTGGAAAATTTTTTTAGGGGCAAACACTTTATTTTACAAAAAGAATTAGGGTATGGTACTTTGAGAAAATTTGATCCTCTTAAAAAATGGGGACTAATGGTTTAAAAAGATTATTTTTGGTTCTAGGGGCAAAATCATCAAAAATTTTCAAATAAGGGATAAAGTTGTAAAGTTTTGTTTAACTTGAGCTTTTACTGCAAACTAATAATCCGATACCCTAAACACTTGTTTTCATGCTAATAAGCGACGTTTCATGTTAAATTAGCCAAGTCGGGCTTAGGAATTCAAAACGACCAATCAAGGGCAAACACATCATTTTGCATAAAATGGGCTGTATAGACCCCAAAACGTATAAGATAGAAAAAAATGACCTTACTAAGGATTTTTTTTAGAAGTTATAAGATTGGGAAAGAAACGAGAGGATGGTCAAACTTTACGTAATCGGAAAAGTATTTCAAAATAGTGATTGAAAAGTATACCTTATTGATGTATAACTAAATAGTGATGATTTGGCTAATAATGATATAATTGGCCATACAAGTCCTTAGACGAGTAAGAAAGGAAACCCGAAGATGGTTTTAATAGCAGCAAAAACAAGTAAGTTTCAAACCAACCTACAGTATGAAAAAGTAAGTTTAAGGTTATAGTGTATTTATTTGAACATGTCTGTGTGTGCTGCACAATTGAAAAGTGTAAATGTTTTGCACTTAGTATGTACTTATATTGTCATGTATGGTATAATAACCAAAATAACTGGATTGGTAAATGAAACACCAAAGCTAAGGAAAGTGTTGTATTAGCTCCTGAAGTAAAGGGGAGTTTAAAGTTAAAGTTATATTATGGTCTTAGTGTTACGAAGACTTATGTGCACATATGGTACGAGTATTTAGGCCTTAATGAAAGAAAAGATATAACAAAAATAAGGAATGTTCATACAAAAGCATAAATGGATCATGCATGTTAGTATAAGATTCATGTGGGCTATGTTTGGACTTACTGAGTATAAGCTCACCTAGTTATTTCGTGCTGTAGGAATTTCCTCTAGAAGGTCAGAATGAACATACTGATGAGCTAGCGGGATAATATGAGTAATGTGCAGACTAGGGTGTAGATACCACCACAGATATGTTTCTGTTGCTATGTATTTTAAGTTATTTTGGATCTTGATGTATAAATGATATCGTATGGTTAAGTGAGACAAAACCTCTTTTAGACATGCTAAGTAGGTGATGTTTTAAAAAGAAAGTTGTTTGTATAGTTATACATATAATTATAAAAGAAGTTTTAGTATGTATGTGTAATATATTTATTGAAGAAAAAATATTTTCAAGTTTTTTTTATAGATATGTAAGTAAGGAAAATGTTAAACCACAGTCCATAAAAAGGAGGGTTGTGACATTAGGACAAGTAGGAGATTGTTGAGTTTGGTGCCTTAAAAGCTGTAACATTGTACATATTATTAATAAATAAATAAAGTGACATTTATAATTTTTTTGGTTGCATATATGTGTTATGAATACTTTTATAAACATGAAGAAAATTCCATGATTATTTATGTGACTATAAATTTAACATATAAGTGTTATATACTTAGGGATAAAATTTATAGATAATAATCTAAAAAGTCCGTAATAATTAATTAAAGTTTGAGATCTTTTATTAAATATTACAAGTACGGTCCAATCTCATTTAGAGTAAAATAGTCTTATCCGGACTATTAATGTAGAGACATTAGATTGGAGGTACTTTATATAATGATATTATATAGGACTGGACTAGATAAATTATGAATCTTTAATAATCACCTATTATAAATAGAGTATTCAAATTTATCACTATGATGATTATATATTTGACAGTCTTAATCCTGAGTATTTATTAGACTCCTATTTATGACATTATGTTTTTTTGACTTGTATGGTAAGATTTGTCTAAATGCAGGTCATAACTTAGCATCTTGGAAACATAATATAATAAATGGCTGGGAATAATATTATAAAGATATGGAATCCATTTCTTTCTTATGGAAATTACAAAAATAGTTTTCTTGAGTAATAATTCAACGTTTAAATAGTAGAGCGCCCGTTCATAATAAGATTATGAATTAACTTTTCATTAGAGAATTATTGAAACTTAAGAACAAAGATATAATAAGAGAGGGAAACAAAAATTGAACCTTGCTCTTATCATGACCTATTTATGGAGGACTAACTCATATGTAATAATTATCTCAATGGACTACTCGCTAATTTTCTTTGAGTAATTTTACTATAATCTCAAGAGTTTAATTTTGTAACGCCCCTAAGTGAGGATTAACAGTTTTTATTAAATAAAATAAAGATTAGAAAATAAATACAAATCGTCAAAGTAATTTGCCCGAGACTTAGATAAAAACTCTTAAATTAAAATAAAGACATAAACAAATAAATAAACCATAGTTTAATGTAGCACCTTAGATTTTAATAATATACAACTGTCATCATCATCATTTCAACCCTCAACAAATCTTAATACAGTCACAGAAAATAACAATCGATGCTTACATTATCATGAAGATCATTTGTTGCATTCAAAGTAATCCCAACGTAATATAGCTACATAGCTTCTCCAACTATTTTTCTTGTAGCCACCTCACACTTAGT
>CAMOHE010039747.1:0-24474 GCA_946598075.1 Artocarpus hirsutus
TTATTTAGTAAGGTTGGATTGAAATTAGACTCACCATGAAAATGCCACATTTGATAACTACTTATGATTCCATTTTGAAATAAATGTCCTCTAACAATTGTAATTGGATGCAATCTATGGTTTCCACATTAAACACAAGGACATCGAATTTTATCACAATTTGCATGACTTTTGGCAAAATCCAAGAACTCTTCCACACCATTCACATACTCTTCAAACAATCGAAAATCCCACATCCATTTCCTATCCATTTTGCAATTCCTAAATCAAAATAATAAATAGCAATTATTCAATTAAAATTAATTTCACAATTTATATATATACCCATGCCTACATATATTAATTAATCATAAAAAAAAATCACCCGGCCATCATAAATTAAACAAGTTACACATACTCATTATAAAACGAAGAAATCATACCCATGATCCACAAAACAAACTTCATGGAATAAACAACAAAATGAACAACTATTTATCAACTTCATAGAATAAAGAAAAAAATCAACAACTATTTATCAATTTCGGATTAATTATACAACACAATCAACAACTATTTCTCACTTTCTACAAAAAAAACTTACAATTTGGGCTGAGATTGAGGAGTGTGGAGGTGGAGAGAGACGGTGGCGGCTGATTCAGAAGGGTTTGTGTTTGTATTTGTAAAGTGTGTTTCTGAAATGTACTGTCTGAATGCCGAGGATGGGAAGGGGTTTAAATGAAGCTACCACGACAGTTTTCTGAAAAAATCGTCTTGGAAGAGCCAAAAACCGTCGTGGTAGCTCTAATCTACCACGATGGTTTTCTCCAAAAACCGTCGTGGTAGCTTTAATTTTCCAACATGGTTTTTTGTTTTAAATCTCAAAGATACCACAATAGTTTTCTGAAAAAACCGTCGTGGAATACTAGAGATACCATGACGGTTTTTGGGGAAAACCGTCGTGGTATCTCTAGTATTCCACGACGGTTTTTTTAGAAAACCGTCATGGTATCTCTAGTATTCCACGACGGTTTTTTCAGAAAACCATCGTAGTATCTTCCCACCTTCTCACGACGGTCTTCGTTTTCACGGGCATAACTTGCCGCGCATTTTTGCCATTTCCACGACGGTTTTTGGAAAACGGTCGTGAAATAAAGGTCGTGAAATCAATATTTTCTTGTAGTGATGATTGTTATCTTACTAAATTATTATACTATGCTTGCCTATGTTTGGTATATGGTTCTTTATTGTAGATTAAAAATGTCTAAAATCACTTTATCATCGATACTTGACAAAAACTAATTAACCGGAGAAAATTATAATGATTAAAAACAGAACCTGAATATCTTCCTCTCCTTTGAGAAACTTAAATTTATACTGACAACCCCTTGTCCTCCCAAGCCTATGGGAAATTCCACCAATGATCAAATCCAAGCATATGATTGTTGGAAAGATGCAAATGATTAGGCCCGCTAGTATGTTATGGCCAAGATGGATAACGTGCTACAAGCTCAACATGAGGATTATGAGATTGCTAGACAAATCTTGGATAATCTTGAAGATATGTTTGGAGGTCAGGCATTAACTAAGCAACAAGGGGTGCTTTGGAAACTTCTTAACTATAAACAGAGACTAGGGATGTTTGTAAAGGAGCATAGATGTTGGTTATGGGTTACCTCGCTAAGGCACAAACCAATGGAGTTGACATCGATGCTAAAACTCAAATGACTATGGCCTTTGAGACCTTCTCTAAGGAGTTTATCCTATTTAGAGCTATTTTAATTTAAGTAATAGGTAGCATATGACCTTAACAAAATTAATGAAATAGTTACACGAGTTTGAACTGCTAATTAGGGAGTCTCCTGTTGGTTGTGAGGCCAATTTGGCGGCTGCTTCTAGGTCCAATTCTAACCTTAGGAATGGAAAGAAACAACAGGCCAAGAACAGAAAGTTTTCTATCCCTGCTAGCAACAAGAGCAAGAAGAAGAAGGAGAAGAAGAAGAACCTGAAGAAGCTAAAGTGCTTCCTCTGCGGGAAGGTCAGGCACATCAAGAAGAATTACAAGGACTTTCTTTTCCTAGGAGGTTGGTGTGATCTTTTGTATTTAGAAACTTGTTTGGTTGAGGAATCTAGTGACCTTTGAGTCATAGATTCTGGTGCAACTAATTATGTTTGTGTTTCTGTACAGAGGTTCAAAGAAACAAGAAGTCTACTTCATGAAGACTTCACGCTTCAGATGGGTGATGGATCCTTGGTCTTAGCTGAAGTAGTGAGAGACATCCATCCACATTTTCATAAATACAGGATTTTAATTTTGCAATATTTTTTTTATGTTCCTAAACTTAAAAAGAATTTAATTTCTATAGCTTGTTTGTTTAAAGGCTCCTATTTGGTTTCTTTTAATAATAAAGTGGTGATACGAAAAAAAAAACCTTTCAACTGTTTTGGTTGGATGCAAAATAATCTATATTTTATCAAACCTGAGATGGACTTACTGCTTGTTACTGAGATAAATGATAATAACTCTAAAAGACCTAAAACTTCTCAGTCTAATAAGACTTATCTTTAGCATTTGCACCTTAGTCATGTTAACCTGAATAGGATTCAAAGTTTGGTAGGAGATGGACCTTTAAGTCACTTAAAGGTGAAATCTATACCTCATTATTAGTCATGTTAAACAGGGATACTTATATTTACATAAAGGCTATGGAGAATGTTGATTTGAAAATCTAGACAGAGGCTATGAACACAGAGATGAAGTCTATGGAGACTAATCAGGTCTAGGAACTTGTGGATCTTCCTGAAGGGGTAAAACCCATAGGATGTAAGTTGATCTACAAGAGAAAGAATGGAGTGGATGGAAATGTCGAAGCTTTAAGGCTAGACTGGTAGCTAAGGGATATACGCAAAAGGAAGGAATCGATTACAAGGAAACCTTTTCACCTGTAGCCATGCTTAAGTCCATTCAGATTCTCTTGTCCATAGTTGCCACACTCGACTATGAGATTTGATAAATGGATATCAAGACGGCTTTTCTAAGAAAGACTTCCCAAAGTCTGAGGAAGAAAGAGAATAAATGAAGAAGGTGCCTTATGCTTCGGCAGTGAGTAGTCTCATGTATGCCACGCTTTGCACACGACCAGATATTTGTTATCTGGTGGGGATTGTAAGTAGATTTTAGGCAGATCTAGGACCGAACCATTGGGTTACAGTCATGCATATTTTCAAGTACCTGAAATGGACTTGAGGATATATGCTTGTGTATTTAGGTGAAGACTTAACTCCTTTAGGATACACTAATTCAAATTTTCAATCCTGTCTAGATTCGAGGAGATCAACTTTTAGGTTTGTGTTTACTCTGGGTGGTGGTGCCATCAATTGGAGAATTGTGAAGCAAGATTGCACTTCGGATTCAACGATGGAGACCAAGTATATGGCAACTAGTAATGCTTTGAAAGAAGCAGTGTGGCTCCATAAGTTTCTTGGGGATCTTGAGGTAGTTCCTGGAATGTATAAGGTGGTATTACTATACTGTGATAATAGTGCAGCGGTAACTAATGGTAAGGAACCAAGATTTCACAAAAAGAGTAAGCATATTGGTTGGAAGTATCAGGTAATAAAGGACTTCATAGAGGGCGGGCATGTCACTATTTGCAAAATCATATTTGAGGACAATCTGGCTGCTCCATTCACAAAGACACTAACTGCGAGAGTTTTTGAGAGACATGTGTAAGCTATGGGGATGCATGATTTGTCATATTTACTCACTTACTGTAAGTGGTAATTTGTTAGAGATGTATGCGCTAAGGACAAAAAATATAATTTTTTTTTGGAGACATTTTTATCAATAAAGCATTTATTTATTATTTATCTACCAGATTTTGTCCTCTTTATGTTCATATTTATTGAATGTATATTAAGCAAATAATAGTCTGAGACTATCGGTCTAAACCTTAAGAATTGGGCATATGATGGAAAATTATGCAGAAGATAAAATTCTTAAAGTGACGGTCTAAATTATGAGATCTGTAATTGAGGGAATAAAGTTGGATGCTTTATTCAAGCAAATATTGTTATGTTTGCTATATCCCTAGCAAGAGATGCTTTGTCTTGACCATCGGAGGTAGACTCCACAAAAAGAAATATTAGCTCAATGTCATAGGTGACGATGTGTTGGATCGGGACATAAAGTAAATTGATTTGGATTAATAATTCTGTCTCAGCAAATCAACTTACTTTAGACAATTATATATGTTGTATCTTAATCCTGAGATACATAATGGGCCCGTTGTCTTGGCTTGTGTTTTTTGATGTACCAAAGGGTGACTTCCATATTTTAATAGTGATACGCATGCCAGTACGTTGGAGGCATGACTCTTGATAGCATATACCTGTTATTTATAGATATGGAATCCATAGCTCCTCTTTAGGAGTAGTGATATCCTTTTATATGTGTTATCCTATAATTGGAAAACTAGAGCTCTCAACAATTTATATACATAGGTGTAACTGAATGATATACTATCTTTGGATAGTAAGTTTTCTAATGGTGAGATAATCAAACGTAAGAGAAAATGAATCACGAAGGTGAGATAAAACTTGTCCTTAAGCCGATTATGGATAATCCTATAAGGATACGATATATTATATTCCAGAGTGCAACTTTGAGCTTTTAGTAGAGTGACATTGGAGTTGCTAATTATAAAATGTATATCTAGGATATTGAGATTTATAATTATTGGGAGCTTGAGCTATATATATGTCCATCAGGTCCCCTTTACTAGGTCATAAAAACCCTATAATGATACAACGTGCTTTTTCAATAATTGGTGACTTATGTCAAATTATCAGATTGGTTGAAAATTCAGTAAAATTAGATAATTCATGTTTGTTTATCAGTTGAACTAATTTTGTGATAAAATTAATTCAAGATAAACTTATTGAATTATCAGGATCAGATAATTCAAGCCTGTTTATCAATTGGATTAATTCAAAAAAAAACTTGTTGAATTATCAAGAATATTTATTTTCTTAGAGATTATCTAGATATGACTATTTTAATTAGATAACTTCTCTATTGGGTTATTTGAATTAAAATTGAGACTCTATTCCAAGAATCTTAGGTGGGAAATAAAGATTTGCACTGAACTTTTATCGCAAGTTTGGCAGGCCCATCTTTAAGTTTGGCCTGCCGATTGAGGTGGTTTGGAGGCCGATTTGCTAGTTTGGCTTAACGACCAGGCGATAAAAGGATCATGCATTCATTCAAATTTTGTCAAATATTGATTCTAATTTGATTTTGATTCAAATTTTTGAGGCCTTTTCGGATAAGGACTGGCTTTTGGGCCCAACTCTACAAAAAGGGAAATGAGTCTTATTATTATTTAGATCAGTTAAGAAATCTAGAGTGAGATGTTGTCAGTAAGACTCTAAAACTCCTTAGAGAGCTATCATTGACAAATCACAAATTATAGCTTTGAGTATTTCTCAAGTGGTTGGAAGGAGAACGACCTGGGGAAAAGATAAATGACGTGAGCCCACACTCACTCTGATCGAGTATAGAGAATAGCGAAGAATATTAGTTGGTTGAGGTCCTTTTGAAATGTTACTTCTCTTTATTAATTATAAGAGCTTTTCGAGACACTAAGGTTAGTAAGATCTGGTTAACTTATGCATATAGCATGTCAAACTTGTGTTTTGAAAAATACTCAAATATAAAAATTTTAAAATTCTAATGTGTACTATTTTTCCAATAGTAGACGGACCTAAACCAACTAGCCTTCTTTGCTATTCTCTATCCATGACCAATGTGTGTGTGGGCACACTCGTGTAGCTCTTCCTCCAAGCAACTCTCCTTCCAACCAATTGTGAAAAATCTATAGCTATAGTTCATGATTTGTGAATAATAGCTTTTTGAGGAGTTTCAAAGTCTTACCAGTAGAGTCTCGCTCTAGATTTCTCAACTGAACTAAATAACAATAAGTCTCATTCCCCTATTTATAGAGGTTAGGCTCAAGGGTCATTCCTTATCAGCTAAGACCTTAAAATTTTGAATCAATATCAATATCACATAAAATTTGCGTAAAAACGCGTGATATATTTCTTGTTAAGTCAACAAGCCAGACTGGTAGATTAGCCTGCTGAACTTACTACATTAACAAGCTGAACCTGAAGACTAGCCTACCAAACTTACTACAATGGCCTACGAATTCTTTATTTCCCACCCGAGATTCTTAAAATAGAGCCTTAGTTTTAATTTAAATAATCCAATAGAGAAGTTATCTGATTAAAACAGTCATATCTAGATAATCTCTAGAAAAATAAATATTCCTAACAATTCAACAAGTTTATCTTGAATCAATTTATTCAAAATTAATCCAACTGATAAATAGATATGAATTATTTGATCCCGATAATTCAACAAGTTTATCTTGAATTAATTTTCACATCATCACCTATGTCCTGATCCAATACATCATCACCTATGACAATGTGCCAATGTTTCTATTTGTAGTGCCTACCTTCGATGGCCAAGACAAACCGTTTCCCATTAGGGAAATAGACAAGTTTATCTTGAATAAATTTTCACAAATTAATTTAACCGATAAACAAACATGAATTATCTTATCCTATCAAATTTTTAGCTAATCTGATAATGTGACACATGTCACCAATTATTGGAAAAGCACGTTGTATCGTTATAGGATTTTTTATGAGCTAGTAAAGGGGACTTGATGAACCTATATAGTTCAAGCTCTTTATCATTATGAAACCCAATATCCCAAATATACATTTCATAATTATCAGCTCCACTTCTGTTCAACTAAAAGCTTGGAGCTAAACTCTCAAACTATATAAAATTACAAAGCCCAAATAGCTAAGTCCCCTTGACATATCATAATGTATCGTATCCCTATAGGATTATCTATAATTGGCTTAAGGATAAATTCTATCTTGCCATCCTGATTATTTTTATCTCATGTTCCATCATCTCACCATCGCAAAACTTACCATCCAAAGACAGTATACTATTCGATTACAGCTATGTATCCAAATGGTTGAGCACTTTAGTTTTTCAATTTCAAGATAACGCATATAAGAGCATATCAACTACTCCTAAAGAGGTGCTATGGATTCCATATCTATGAATAATAGGTCTACACTATCGAAAGTCATGCCTCCAATGTACTGGCATGTGTACCACTATTGAAATGTAGATGTCACCCTTTGGTACATCACAAGACGCAAGTTAAGACAATAGGTCCATTATTTATATCAAGATTAAGATACAACACATATGATTATCTAAATTGAATTGATTTACCGAGGTAGAATTATTAATCCAAATCAATTCACTTTGTGTCTCGATCTAACATATCGTCACCTATGACAATGTGCCAATGTTTTTATTCGTAGAGTCCATCTTTGATGGTCAAGACAAACCATCTCCTATTATGGATATAGACAACATAACAATCTTTGTATGAATAAAGTGCCCAACTTTGTTCTCTCGACTATGGATCTTATGATTTAGGCTATCACCTTAAGAATCATGTCTTCTACATAATTATGTACATTATATGCCAAATTCTTAATGTTTAGACCAACAATTTTAGATTTTTATTTGCTTACCATAAATTCAACAAACATGAATATAAAGAGGACAAGATTTGGTATATATAATAACAAATAAATGTCTCTAAAAACATATTACATTTTTACTCCTTAGGGCATACATGTCTAGCATAAACTCACTTAAGGATTAAGATAACATATAAATAATTATAAAAGTGAATTGGTTTATATGAATGAAAAATAAATCAATTAACACTTTAGGTCCAGTCCAATGTATAATCTTCATTTAGATTAGTACATTAATGTGTCTACAATGGAGTTATATTGTTCCAGACAATCAAGATAAATTGCCTCCCCTATTGGACATAGATCCTCAATGTAGCTTTATTAGGAATAAAGTCACCATCTTTATCCCACATTGTAGACTATGATTTTAGATATTAGTCTTGTAACCATTTCTTTCCGCTTATAAACCAATTTATGCATGATTTAATTTAGCATAATAGTTATAAATATTTTGTTTTCCTATCATACAATCAAAGATATTACAGTATTTTTTTGCTTTATTAGAAAAGTTTCTTATTAAACTATTATTGACCGATAACAAAATGTCTATAAAACACAAATATTTAATATCTTAGAGCACTAATCCTAACAAATACTTCTCAAATATATCCCAATTTAGATAAGACTATCCAATATGCCATTTATTATTTCAAATTTCAACCAAAACAGTGATTATTTTGAAAAAAAACACTTTTGTCTTTTTTATTTTTAGGTTTTTTTGCTTTCTTCAGATCTTGTATGTTAAAAATACAAGTAGCGATTGTAGAATCATTGACAGTTAAAAACTGTCGTGTAAACTTACCTTGATGGTTAAAAAAATGTTATGAAATCCACTATCGTGGTATCTATAAGGATTTCGAGACAATTTTTCATTCTCCACTACAACAAATTTTTTATTATACGACCTTCATTTAACGATCGTTTCTCAAAAACCATCGTGGTAAGGAGGAAAAAGCACGGTGAGTTACGCCTATGAAGACAAAAACTATCGTGGAATGGATGTAGAGCTAACACAATGGTTTTATTAAAAAACCATCATGGAATTGACTAGTTGCAATGACGGTTTTTTAAAAAATCATCGTGGTAGCTTTTGTATTACACGACAGATTTTTAATAAAACCGTCATGGAATAAATCACCATGTTAGCTTTCCTATTACACGATGGTTTTTGAATAAAACCGCCATGGAATAAAAAGATACCATGATGGCTTTTTAAAAAACCGTTATGGTAGCTTCGCTCCATTCCACGATAGTTTATTAATATAACCGTCGTGGTAGCTTACTTAAAACCCTTTTTTCCCACCTCGACATTCAGACATAATTTAGAAACTTACTTCTCAAATACAAACACAGACCCATCTGAATCAGCTACCGTCGTCCCTCTTCGCCTCCACACTTCTTAATCTGTCCAAATTGTAAGTTTTTTGCTAGAAATTGATAAATTGTTGTTGATTGTGTTGTATAATTAATCCAAAATTGATAAATAGTTGTTGATTTGTTGTTTATTCCATGAAATTTGTATTGTGGATCATGGGTATGATTTCTTTATTTTATGATGGGTGATGTTTTTGTTTTACGATTAATTAATATATATATAGATGGGTATATATATAAATTATGAAATTAATTTTAATTGAATATTTGGTATTTATTATTTCGATTTAGGAATTGCAAAATGGATAGGAAATAGATGTGGGATTTTCGATTATCTAGAGCGTATGTGAATGGTGTGGAAGAATTCTTGGATTTTGCCAAAAGTCATGCGAATGGTGACAAAATTTGGTGTCCTTGTGTTCAATGTGGAAACCATAGATTGCATCCAATTCCAATTGTTAGAGGACATTTATTTTGAAATGGAATTATAAGTAGTTATCAAACGTGGCATTTCCATGGCGAGTCTAATTTCAATCCAACTTTACTAAGTAAAGAAAAGCAAGCTATTGTGGAGGATAATATGGATAATCAAGACAATATGGTTGACATGGTCAATAATTTAGAAGAGCACTTTGTGCACCATCTGGATTTATTTGAGACAATAATAAATGATGCAAAGACACCCGTGTATGAGGGGTGTACCAATTTCACTAAATTGTCTGCTGTAGTTGGATTATGGAATTTGAAAGCATCGAGTGGGTGGTCAAATTCTGGTTTCACAAAGCTATTGGAATTTTTAGGAAGGCTTCTACTAGAGGGTAATAAATTACCCACTAGTGTGTATGAGGCTAAGAAGACTTTGAGCACTTTGCGAATGGATTACGAGAAAATTTGTGCTTGTGAAAATGATTGTGTTCTCTATAGGAATGAGTATGAGGACAAGAATTATTGTCCAATTTGTCGAATGGAGTGCCAAAGAAAGTGTTATGGTACATTTCACTGATACTACGTTTGAGGTGTTTATTCAAAAACCTAGAATATGCCAAGAATTTGACATGGCATCATGACAAATAGGTGGATGATGGTATGCTTAGACACCCGATGGATTCACCACAATGGAAGACTTTTAAAGCCGATCATCCCAACTTTAGTGCAAATCCAAGAAACATGCATTTCACTTTGCCAATGGATGGAATGAACCCACATGGTAACATGAGTAGTAGGCATTGCACTTGGCCCGTAATACTTGTTAACTATAATCTCCCTCCAAAGATGTGCATGAAGCGGAAGTTTTTAATGTTGTCTTTATTGATTACGGGTCCTCACCAACCAAGCATTGACATTTATGTATACTTGGCACCGTTAATCGATGACCTAAGAAAGTTAGGGAAAAATGAAATTGAAGTTAGAGATGCTTATCGAAAAGAGACATTCACACTCCGTGCGATGTAGATATAGACAATTAACGAATTCCTCGCACATGGTAATTTATCTAGTTATTTGTTGAAGAGTTCTATTAGTTGTCTTATTTGCATGACGAAAACGTCTCACAAACAGTTGAAGAATGGAAAGAAAACCATTTTTCTTGGTCATAGAAGATGGTTGCCAAGAGATCATCGCTACCGCAAACAAAAGAAAGCCTTTGATGGCAACAAAAAAGAAAGAGACCCTCCTCGCCCTTTGACAGATGAACAAATATTTGAAATGGTAAAAGATATAAGAGTCCTATTCAGTAAGAGAAAGCGAGGTAAGACGAGCAGCCAAATGATGAACCATAGAAAAAAAGATCAATCTTTTTTGATCTTCCATACTGGAAGACAATTTTTGTTCATCATTACTTGGATGTTATGCATATTGAGAAAAACATTTGTGAATCCGTAGTCGGCGCATTGCTTGACATTCAGGGCAAGACTAAGGATGGTGAAAAAGCTTGGTTGGATCTCATTGAAATGGAGATTAGGCCTAATTTGTTTCCTGAGAAAAGTGGGAACCATACTTACTTACCTCTGGCAAAACACACGTTATCCAGAGCTGAAAAGAGGAAGCTCTGTGAATGGCTTGCTTCATTAAAAGTGCCAGATGGGTATTCTTTGAACTTCAAAAATTTGGTGTCGATGAAGAATTTGAAACTTATTGGCATGAAAACACACGATTGTCATGTGTTGATGTAGTAATTACTACCACTTGCTTTGCAGGGAATTCTAACAATGGATGTGAGATTTGCAATTTCCAAGTTGTTCTCATTCTTCAATTCAATATGCTTGAAGGTCATTGATCCATTTGTACTAGATTCACTGTAATCAGAGTTGGTGTAAACCCTATGCATGCTTGAAAAGTATTTTCCACCAGCATTTTTTGACATCATGATTCATTTAACGGTGCACTTAGTACATGAAGTTAAGTTATGTAGACCGGTGTATTTGAGATGGATGTGTCCATTTGAAAGATATATAAAGGCTTGGAAAGGTTATGTGAAGAATCGAAATATGCCAGAGGGATGTATTGTAGAAAGTTACATAGTTGAGGAATCGGTTGAATTTTGTTCCAAGTACCTATCTAATGCAGACATAATTGGGGTGCCAAAGACTATAAACATTGAGGCTAGGGGACTATCTATGAGCAATCCTTGATCAATAATCGAGAGGAGTGAGAGTAAGCTTGTCTTTATGTCTTGCATAATGCTAATGAAGTGGAGCCTTTCATTGAGCAAGAAATGAGATATGGCTGCAAGATGAACACAACCGAACCTTTTGGTTGTGGATTAGAGCACCCATCTATGGCAAGTGCTCCACATCACAAGATGGACGCATGTCACAAGAGTTGAAGAACCTAGCTAGAGGACTGTCATCGGTAGTTACAAGGTATACGTCATATTCTATTAATGGTTACACTTTCTACACTCGCGAAAGAGATGAGAAGCATCTAGTGCAAAATAGTGGTGTGACTCTCCGTGCTGAGGCTATGCATATTGCCTCCGCCAAGGACAAGAATTTGGCATATGGGACCATGAAACTTTGATCTCATTGAAGATATTTGGGAACTTGATTATGGGGGATTATGCATAGCACTTTTTAAGTGCAAGTGGGCCTACAATAATATGTTAAGAACGATGATGATGGCATCACAGTGGTTGAGTTTAGAAGATTTGGGATACAGGATTGATCCCTTCATTATGGCATCACAAGCAATCCAAGTTTTTTATACTACAGATCCCCAAGACATGGAGCTGTCTCTACTCAGCCCAAAAAAGCCAAGAATAGTTATTGACTGTGAAGAAGTTGATGAAGATTGCACAGACATCCCTTCATTCACAAAGGGATTGCCACTAGTTGAAAAGATAGATAATTTTGAGGATGCTGTGAGAGGTTTTTTACGACAGTTTTTGCAAAAATCGTCGAGGAAGATGATGTACTTTCACCTTTTCCCACCTTTAAATTTTTGAAATTCGCGCCTACAACCCACATTTGTGTATGCGCACATTTCTCACTCTCTCTACAAGATTCCTCACTCTCTCTCAAATCACTCTTTCTCTCTCTCTAAAATCCCTCTTCGTCTCTCTCTAAAATCCTTATCTTCTTTGCCGCCATCACCTCCACCGCATCGCCATTACCTACTCATCGTCGGTAAGCCCCCCTTCCTTTTCTCTCCTTTTCCCCCTCCCTCTCTCTCTCCTCTTCCCGCTCGCCCCCACCCCACCCCCACACCCCCTTAGGCCCCAACCACCCCCTCGCTCCCACCCACCCCCTCACCACCAGCCACCCCCTCGACCCCACCCCCCTCACCCCAACCCACTCACTCAACCCCACGCCCCTCCCCCCTCCCTGTTTGCCCCCACCCACACCCTCCCCCTTCCTCCGTCGCCCCTACCCCCCTCCCATCCACCCCGTGGCCCCCACCCCCCTCTACCCCACCTACCCTCTCATCCCCTCCTTCCTCACCCCACGGCCCCACCCACCCCCCACTCCCTTCGCCCCCACCCACCCCCCTCACCCCTCTCTCCTCGGCCCCTCGCCCCCACTCCAACTTAATAATCTGTCACATGTGTATTATGTGAAATTAGGTTTTTGAAATTGCAAATTTGTGAATATATGTAATCTGTGAAATTGTGAAATTGAAGTTGTAAATTTGTGAATATGTGTAATATGTCAAATTGTGTAGTTGAAATTGTAAACTTGTAAATATGTCAAGATTTGAATACGTGAAATTATGTCAATATATGAAATTGGAAACATGAAATTGTGAACTTGTGAATATGTCAATATGTCAATATGTGTAATATGTGAAATTGTGTAATTGAAATTGTAAATTTGTGAATATGTGTCATATGTGAGGTTATGTAAATATGTGTAATAGGTAAAATTATGTAAATATGTGCAATTTGTGAAATTATATATGTAATTTAAATTGTGAATTTGTAAATATGTGTAATATCTAAAATTATATGAATATGTGAAAATGTGTAGTTGAAATTGTAAACTTGTGAATACGTCAAGATTTGAATACATGAAATTATGTCAATATATGAAATTGGAAACTTGAAATTGTGAACTCGTGAATATATGAAGATGTGAATTTGTGCAATTATGTGATTATGTCAAAATGTGCAATATGTGAAATTGTGTAATTGAAATTGTAAATTCGTGAATATGTGTAATATGTGAGGTTATATAAATATGTGTAATATGTGAAATTATGTGAATATGTGCAATTTGTGAAATTATACATGTAATTGGTTATGTAAATATGAGAATATGTATAAGGAGTGAAATTATATGAACATGTGAATTTGTGTAACTGAAGATGTATGAAGTGGAATATGTGAAGATGTGTAATTTGTGATTTAATATTACTATGTATGTGTTAGTTTCTGCTTACTTTGCACAGGTACAATGTCTCGCGAGATTGATAGTGACTAGTATGAGGAGGAGTATGAAGACTGCACTCCATCTTGATCGCAATATAGCAAGGGAAAGCAACGTAGTAAGCCACGAAGGCGAACTAAATTTGATCTAAAAGTAGACTTTAAGCGAAGGGCTACATTAATGAAAAAAATTCTTCGGATGAGAACGAAAGGGTTAAGAATTGAAGTGACTTTTGATTCAAAAGGCCAACCGAAAGGCGCACCCGGCCATGAATTAAGCAGTTGGATTAGAGTCCTCAATCGAGAGCACGTTCCAATATGGACAAAAGATTAGAGGTCTAAGGATTTGAATAAAGTAAAAGATGTGATTTGGGGAGAGATATAAGAAGCTTTCACAATCGAGGATTGGTATAGGAAAACGGCTTTGAAGGTTTGTGGCAAATTAGCAAAAGGGTTCAGATTTGACCTTTACGTTACCTTTGCATAGCCATGCCTTTCCATTTCGGAGGAGGATGAAAATGAATATAAACAACCTCTTATGGTAGTACACTACTACTCTTCCATAAACGATGACGATTGGGAAGCTTTTATGAGGTATCGATGTTCCACCAAATTCCAATTTCTATCATCAAACGCAAGAAAAATAAGAGCAAAAAATGAATACTGTTCTATGGTTGGCCAAGTCAAATATAGAGAGCTCGAGCAATCCTTGGTACGCTAATATTTTACTCATATTATATACATCAATTATTCTATCATTACTATGTTACTAACATTGCGTAACACAGTTTGCAAAGACAGGAATGCTACCAACACAGGAGGAGTTGTGGGTAAAATCATGTCAAGGTCCTGATGGCTAGTTTGAAAATCCAAAAGTAACAGAAATTGGGAACTTGATTGTAAGTTTATTGAACACGAACAATTAATTTGTAATTTAATAACAAATGAAGGATTGCTTGAATAACATGGTTGTGTTGTTGTTTTATAGGATGAATACACAATGCAACAAAGTCAAGGAGCTTCCAATCGGTCGGTAATGATGACATTTTGGCGAGGGCACTAAGGAAACTAAAACATTCAGGACGTGTTTGCAGTCAATCGAAGTAGGTAAGCAGTCTCAATACTTCGACCTTCAATCAGGTACTTTGAAATTGAATTCCCAAATGTCGTAGATGTAGATGGAGATTGCAGAACTATGGGGTATTGTGTTCGAGCTCATTTTCCAAGGACGTGCCAAGTCGACAGATGATAGCATCTCACAACGCAATAGCTTCAAAGCTAGTTGTAACCCTCCCAATAATGTAGCAGAAGCTCCAAAAGTCCAATTGTCACCTCCTTGTCAAGAGCCCAAACAATTTAGGCTCTTCATTGAGGATAGAGCTAACAATGGGTGTGCACTTGTTGTGCTTGGGAAGGTGTGGATGAAGAGTCTTCCAACTGATATGGTTCATGGATGACTATTAGGGGAAGAGAACATATGCATTAGCATCACTAACATTAGAGTTAGAACAGCTGAATTGCCTATTCCAACACTTAAAGCAACAACTATGGGTGAAGCAGCCGAAAGCTTTATCGCATGGTTGAGGAGGTTAGTTGAAGTCATCGCATTGATGAAGATGAGTCGAGCACCTAGCCATGTTCCACAACATCTAAGAGGAAAGAAACACCAAAAAAAGAAAAGCTCTACAAAGGCAAGAGAATCACAACTTGAGGTAGAACAACAGCAAGAACAAACCGTTGCTAATGAGCAACTGCCTGCATTTAACTTCGCTTTAGTACCGCAAGAATTTATGTAGTTGGCTCTATACGCACATTATTTCATGTGCGATGGGTTGATGATTTAGTGCCCGATACCGGTAAATGTCACTAGTAATGATTGCCTATCAATGTGGGGTATGAAGATGTTTACTACTTCATCAACTTTGATAAAAACGGGGCAAACTGTATCCTAGTTTACCTTAGGTAAAAACTCCATCATTATTTCATTTTTTTAAAATATAAGTAGAGTTGTAAGGTGCTTTTAAATAATTGATTGTATTGTTTGTTATTGTAGGTTTTTGGCATAATATTGTGAACTTGAAGGCTTGGTGCAAAATTTTAGCTTCATATCTCTGATTGTTGTTTCAAGTGCTGCAAGAGACCTACAGAGTGATCGTAGAGAGTGCACCACATCACTCCTCCACCTATTAGCTCAAGCACCAAGGGGGAAATTTTCTTCCTGCAATACAATGTTAGAGAACATTGGATGTTGGGACTTACTTCGCCATGGGAGGACCAAATATATTGGTTTGACCCCCTCGGACACCCACCACGTGAGGATTTCATATCAGTCATGAGATTGTAAGTATTAATGTTCTCGTTTAAAATTAATTGTTTTTAGTCCCACATAATTGCATCGTCTATTAATTCATTTAAACATGACAAATTGTTAGGGCGCTTAACAATTGGAAGCTTCAAGCAAGAAACGGTGTCACAAACCGACCGAATGAAATGCTATATTCCAAACGTAAATGTCCAAGACAACAAGGAAACGTAGAATGTGGTTTTTTTATTCTACGTTTCATGCAGTATATAAATACAAGTGGCATACAAGCCTTAGGAAAAAAAGATTTTTATATACATCCGGGTATACATGAAGTTAGATTAGATTGGATACAATTTGTAAATAGGTATGCTCTCTTGAGATAGATAGATGGAGATAGTAGATAAACAATTGCTCAAAATAGCTCAAATGTAAATAATCTTGTAAATACCTTGTAATTTCAATATACACTAATTTTTGTATGCAATTAGGGCCTTGCTGTAATGGATAACACACGGGACTAGCCATCCCGTGGGAAATAAAAAAATTTTGAACATTCTTTTTAGGAGAATACCAATTTTCCACGACAGTTTCTTGAAAAATCATCGTGGAATCTTTGAGATTCCACGACGGTTTTTCAAGAAATCATCGTGGAATATTAATTTTCTATAATGACTTTTTGAAAAATCGTCATGAAAAATTACCCCATTCTACCCCTTTGCACGCCAATTTTTCTATTATACGATGGTAAAAATCTGTCGTGAAAACTCCATGTTGTACCACGATTGAAGTTTTCACGATGGTTTTTTAACCGTCGTGAAATTTTTCCACGGTGGTTTATCCACAGTTTGTAGTAGTGATCGTTTCAAGTAAAACATTTATTAAAAAGGAATATAAGTAGTATCACAATGCATGATACCAAGAATGCTCATTTATGTACTTTTTATTATCATTGTTATCTTTTCTTTATATTGTGAGCTTAAATGTTCATACCAACATCATCAATTATGAGATCATTGTTAGAAAAATTGTACGCAGCAGAATTCTAAAATTTTTTATGTCAGAGTATTTTCCAAAACACAAGTTTGACACACTATATGCATAAATTAACTAGATCTTACTAACCTTGTAATTGTTGAAAAGCTTCCATAATCAGTGAAGAGAAGTAATGCTCTAGAAGGACCTCAACCAACTGGGCTCACACGTATACCTCTTCCAAAAGGTGACTCTCCTTCCAACCAATTGATAGAACCCAAAGCTAATGATTGTGATTTGTGACTAGCAGAGTTTCACTCATAATCTCTCAATTGATGTAAATAATAATGAGACTCACTCCCCTTTTATAGAGGTTGGGCCTAGGAGTCAGTCCTTATTAAATGACGCCTCAATAATTCGAAACTGATTCAAATCAGAATCAATATCTAATAAAATCTGTGTCTAAAACACGTGATAAAAAATCCCATGGTCTGTAGGTCAAAGTAGCAGATAGGCTTGTCGAATTTTTCCCATTGGTAGGCCAAAGTTTAAGATTAGCCTGCCAAACTTACGATTTTTTATCTCTACGAATCTTTATCTTCCACGTGAGATTCTTATGATAGAGCCTCAATTTTAATTCAAATAACCCAATAAAGAAGTTATCTGATTAAAATAGTCATATCTAGATAATTTCTAGGAAAATAAATATTCCTGATAATTCAACAAGTTTATCTTGAATTAATTCAAAATTAATCCCACTGATAAACAAGCATGAATTTTCCATTCTTGATAATTCAACAAGTTTATCCTGAATTAATTTTG
Source organism: Artocarpus hirsutus (assembly GCA_946598075.1). NCBI lineage: Eukaryota > Viridiplantae > Streptophyta > Magnoliopsida > Rosales > Moraceae > Artocarpus > Artocarpus hirsutus. Next base: position 17,955 of record CAMOHE010039747.1, read on the forward strand.
TCACAAAATAAATTTTACAGATAAGCAAACATGAATTATCTGATTTTACCAGATTTCAGCCAATCTGATCAATCTAACATAAGTCACCAATTATTGGAAAAGCATGCCGTATCATTGCAGAATTTTTACTAGCTAACAAAGGAGACCAAATAGACATATATAGTTCAAGCTCTAATAATTATGAAACCCAATATCCTATATATACATTTCGTAATTATCAACTCTAACGTTACTCCACTAAAAGCTTAGAGCTGCACTCTCAAACTATGTAGAATTATGAAACCCGTATAGCTAAGTCTCCATGGCATATCGTAATGTATTGTTTCCACATAAGATTATCTATAATTGGCTTAAGGACAAGTTATGTCTTACCTTCTTGATCATTTTTATCTTACGTTCCAATATCTGACCATAAAAAACTTACCATCTAAAGACAGTATACCATTCGGTTACACCTATGTATCCAAATGGTTGAGCGATTCAATTTTTCAATTATAGGATAAGGCATATAAAAGGATATCAACTACTCCTAAAGAGGAGTTATGGATTCCATATCTATGAATAACAAGTCTATATTATCAAGAGTCATGCCTCTAGCGTACTGGTATGCGTACCACTATTAAAAATGTGGATGTCATCCTTTGGTACATCAAAAGACATAAGTCAAGCAATGGGCCCACTATTCATCTCAGGATTAAGATACAATACAAATGATTGTCTAAAGTGAATTGATTTGCTAAGACAGAATTATTAATCTAAATCAATTCATTTTATATCCCGTTTCAACACATCGCCACCTATGACAATGTTCTAATGTTTCTATTCACAAAGTCCACCTTCGACGGCCAAGACAAACCATCTCCCAATAAGGATTTAGACAACATAACAATCTTTATATGAATAAAGTGTCCAACTTTATTCCCTCAATTACATATCTTAAAATTTAGACAATCACATAAAGAATCGTGTCTTCTACATAATCTGTCCATCATATGCCCAATTTTTAAAGGTTTAGACTGACAGTCTTAGAGTTTTATTTGCTTAACATGCATTCAACAAATATGAATGTAAAGAAAACAAGATTTAGTATATAAATAATAAATAAATTCTTTATTGATAAAAATGTCTCCAAAAACATGTTAGATTTTTGCTCCTTAGGGCATACACGTCTAACAATCATAACTTTAAATTCACATAATACTTCCTTTGTGGAAGACCTAAGACATCGATCAACGAGGTCATAGTTTTTACATAGTTTGAAATCTTACATCCAAGAGGCTGGTACAATATTTAGTTAACTTATTTAGTTTACCTTCTTGTAAATTTTAGTGAGCATATCAAATGCTAAACATACCATATGCTAATACTTAAACATTAAACATAATAAATATAAAATATAGCAAATCATGACTTAGTATTTAAAACAATTTGTATAACCAACGCAAGCATACTTCAAACATATATAAAACATTTTGAAAATCATTTTCTTCATGCCATAGATTGTTGGAAAAATAAAATGCAGTAGAATTTTAAAATTTTTTTATATTAGAGTATTTTCCAAAACACAAGTTTGACATGCTATATGCATAAATTAACCAGATCTTACTAACCTTTTGTGTGCCAAAAAGCTCCTCAATACAATCAAGAAAAGTAATGTTCTATAAGGACCTAAACCAACTGGCCTTCTTTACTATTCTCTATCCTTGATCGGAGTGAGTGTGGGCTCATGTCATTTAGCTTTTCCACCTGGTGACTCTCCATCCAACCAATTCAGAGAACCCAAAACTACAGTTCATGATTTGTGAACAATAGCTCTCAGGGAGTTTCTAGAGTCTTATCTGTAGAGTCTCACTCTTAATCTCTCAACTGATATAAATAATAACGAGACTCACTCCCCTATTGATAAAGGTTGGGTCTAGGAATCAGTCCTTCTCAGATCAGGCCTCAAAAATTTAAATCAAAATCGAACTAGGATCAATATCTAATAAAATCCATTTAAAAACACGTGACCTTTTATTCACATGGTCAACATGCTGATTTGTCTAACTGGCATGCCAAACATGCCTTCTCGGCAGGTCGAACTTAAGGATCAACATGCCGAACTTACGATAAAAATTCCAGCAAATCTTTTATTCTCCACTCAAGAATCTATAGGATAAAGTCTCAGTTTTAATTCAAATAACCCAATAGAGAAGTTATCTAATTAAAACAACTTTATATAAATAATCTCTAGAAAAATAAATTTCTAAGAATTCAACAAGTTTATCTTGAATTAATTCAAAATTAATTCAACTAATAAATACATGAATTTTTAGATCCTGATAATTCAACAAGTTTTTCTTGAATTAATTTTATCACAAAATTAATTCAACTGATAAACAAATATGAATTATCTAAATTTATCAAATTTTAGCTAATTTGATAAATCTAACATAAGTCACCAATTATTGAAAGAGCATGCCTTATCGCTACAGATTTTTGTGAGCTAGAAGGGGATCAAATGGACCTATGTAGTTTAACCTCCTGATAATTATGAAAACCAATATCCTAGATATGTATTTCATAATTATCAACTCTAACGCTACTCCGCTAAAAGCTTGGAGCTGCACTCTCAAACTACATAGAATTACGAAGCCCATATAGCTAAGTCTCCATGACATATAGTAATGTATTGTTTCCCCATAGGATTATCCATAATCGGCTTAAGGACAAGTTCTATCTTACCTTCTTGATTATTTTTATCTTACGTTTCATTATCTCACCATCAAAAAACTTACCATCTAAAGACAATATACCATTCGGTTACACCTATGTATCCAAATGGTTAAGCGCTCCAGTTTTCCAATTATAGGATAATACATATAAAAGGATCTCAACTACTCCTAAAGAGGAGCTATGGATTCCATATCTATGAATAATAGGTCTATGTTATCAAGAATCATGCCTCTAACGTACTAGTATGCGTACCACTATTAAAAATGTGGATTTCACCCTTTGGCACATCGAAAGATACAAGTCAAGATAACAGGCCCACTATTCACACTACTACAAATTGTGGATTCGACGACGATTTATAACTGTCGTGGAAAAATTTTACGACGGTTAAAAAACCGTCGTGAAAACTTCAGTCGTGGTATGATATGGAGTTTTCACGACGATTTTTTACCGTCGTGTAATATAAAAATTGGCATGGGAAGGGGTTGTAATGTAGTAATTTTTGACGATGGTTTTTTGATAAACCGTCGTGAAAAATTGGCATTCCACGACGATTTTTGTAAAAACCATCGTGAAAGGCCTTGAACCTTTCACGATGGTTTTTACTTAAAACCGTCGTGGAAGGCCTTCCACGACGGTTTTTACAAACACCATCATGAAAGGACTTCTACGACGGTTTTTACAAAAACCGTGGTAGAAGGCCTTGCACCTTTCACGACTGTTTATACTAAAAACCATCGTGAAAGGCCTTCCACAACGGTTTTTACTAAAACCGTCGTGGAATGCCAATTTTTCACGACGGTTTTTTAAAAAACAATCATGAAAAATTTGTATTCCCATAAAAAAAATCTCCAAAAATCTCTAAACATGTGATGGGTATCACAATAATACTTAGGCATCACAAACACATAAAAAGTAATCTATTCTCACACCAAAATGCTAAATGTTGTTCAAAGTTCTTTCAAACACCAAATACAAGTAACACATACTAAATGGCAAAAAAAAATTAATATAACTAATATTAAAACTAAAACTAAAGGTAAATAACACTAAAATAACCAAATAATGCTAAGTTTAGAACTAACAATAATACTAAAGCTAAAAGTAATGGTTTGAAATTTACCAAAGGTGATGTAGTTGGTGGAACGACAAAGGATGAGTCAACGATGGTGGAATAGGTAGAATGTCAAGGGATGAGGATGAACAGTGGCAAATGCATTGGGTTTGTTAGGTAGGTCATGGAGAGAGTGATAGAGGAATGTCAAAGTCGGTGGAATGCCGTGGGGGTTGGGTTCATTGGTGGCTAGGTCGTGGGAGAGGAGTTAGAGATAGAAAGGGGTTTGAGAGTTAGTGGGTTTGAGTTAGAGAAATTTTGAATAAATAAGGAAAGCCATGTCGTTGGCGTGGGATTAAATATTGGAGGGATGCTAAAAATTTCAAACATGCGAGACATTTCACGATGGTTTTTACTAAAAAATCGTCGTGGAAGCCTTGGTACCTTTCACAAAAGTTTTTATAAAAACCGTCGTGGAAGGTCCCAAGGTTTTGAAATTTTTAGTATCCCGTTCAAATTTAACCTTCGTGAAAGATTAATTTTTAGCGGGCTACTAAAAATTTCAAATATGCAAAACCTTCCATGACGGTTTTTATAAAAACCATCGTGAAAGGTTAAATTAGGCAGAATACTAAAAATTTTAAACCTTGGCCCTTCCACGACGGTTTTTATAAAAACCGTCATGAAAAGTTCCAAGGTTTGAATTTTTTAATATCCCGCCTAAATTTAACCTTTGTGAAAGATTAAATTTTGACGACTACTAAAAATTTCAAACATGTAGAACATTTCACGACAGTTGTTACTAAAAACCATCGTGAAAGGTTCAAGGCCTTCCACGATGGTTTTTGTAAAAACCATCATGAAAGGCCTTCCACGATGATTTTTAGTAAAAACAGTCGTGAAAGACTTCCACGATGGTTTTTAGTAAAAACCGTCGTGAAAGGCCTTCCACGACGGTTTTTGGCTTCCACGACGGTTTTTGTGAAATGTGAAGGTCTTTTCACGACGGTTTTTAGTAAAAACCGTCGTGGAAGGCCTTTCACGACGGTTATTACTAAAAACCATCGTGGAAGGCCTTTTACGACAATTTTTACTAAAAACCGTCGTAGAAGGCCCCGAGGTTTGAAAATTTTAGTTTCCTGCCCAAATGTAACCTTCGTGAAAGATTAAATTTTGACGACTACTAAAAATTTCAAACATGTAAAACATTTCACAACGGTTTTTATTAAAAACCGTCATGGAAGTCTCGGTACCTTTCACGACGGTTTTTACTAAAAACCGTCGTGAAAGGCCTTTCATGACGGTTTTTACAAAAACCGTCGTGGAAGGCCTTGCACCTTTCACGATGGTTTTTATAAAAACCATCGTGGTAGCTCCCGCCAATACCACCACGGTTTTCGTCTTCGCGGGCGTGACTCGCTGTGTTTTTTTTTTCCTTATCACGACGGTTTTGAAGAAACGGTCGTTAAATAAAGGTCGTATAATCTCAAATTTGTTGTAGTGGAAAGTGCAACTTTTTTATATTTCTGGAGAAACATCACGGTCATGGTTCACCTCATCCTTGTTAGGAACTCTAGTGTTGGAAATGCGGAGATTGAGGCGGAATTCCAAAAACTGTGTGTAGCTATGCATGCATTCATGTTTAAGTTCGTCAATTGTAGCCCAAAAGTAGTTATGGTAATTGCCTATGCCTCTGATTGAGCCGTGGCGTTTGGAGCCAATAGGTGCTCGTTCTCCACCTTCACTGCACTCAGCTGTGAGGTGAGCTCCTCAACCTTACTGTGCAGCTCCATCTTTGCTTCTCCAAGCACATGACACTGGATTGACAAGTCAATCTCTCTCATCATCCGTTTGTTGTGTGTTTTTAGCATGTGGTTGATAAACTTCAATGGGACTTCAGGAAGTCATTCTAAAGGGAAATGAAAAAACCCTCCCAATCCATGTTCAAGCTAGGTCGTGGAGATAATGCGCCACTGTCTTTCGATCTAATAGATTGGGACGACATCCTTATGAAAAGACAGAATTATTATACTGGTTGTAATACAAGCTTGTGGGTATGTCGGAGTTTGTATGGCTTAAACACAGGATATTTATAAAGAGACAACTTCAAGTGAAAGCTTCAAACTCAATACCTAAAAAATAGAAATGATAAGGACCTGCAAGATGGTAGGAAACGGAAGAAAGAATAAAGGTCTTTTATGCTTACGAAATAGTAAGATAAATCTTTAATAGCTTCTCTAGGAAGTAGTACACATTTCTCAGAAAAAAATTATAGGCAGAATCCATAAGGTGTGCTAGATCCATTTGGAAATGCCACAAGTACAACCTAGTAAATTGACAAGAAGATAGTGTACAATACTGTTGGGTTTAGTGGCCTAAAAGCTGTGACATTATACATTTTGATGATAAATAAATAAAGTGACATTTATAATTATTTTGGTTATGTGTTATGAATACATTTATAAACATCAAGAAAATTCCATGATTATTTATGTTACTATAAATTTAGCATATAAGTGTTATATGCTTAGGGATAAAATTTATAGATAATAATCTAAATAGTCCGTAATAATTAATTAAAGTTTGGGATCTTTAATTAAATATTACAAGTACGGTCCAATCTCATTTAGAATGAAATAGTCACTATCCGGACTATTAATGTAGAGACATTGGATTGGAGGTACTTTATATAATAAGATTATGTAGGACTGGACCAGATAAATTATGAATCTCTAATAATCATCCGTTACA